>BQNB010112311.1:1715-22179 GCA_026074375.1 Tanacetum coccineum
ACTATGCTAGCTGATTCAAAGTTACCTACTACCTTTTGGGCTGAAGCAGTTAATACTGCTTGTTATGTACAAAATAGGGTATTAGTAATTAAGCCTCACAATAAGACCCCTTATAAACTTTTTCTAGGTATAAAACCTGCCTTAAGCTTTATGAGACCATTTTGGTGTCCTGTTACTATTCTTAATACCTTAGATCACCTAGGTAAGTTTGATGGGAAGGCTGGTGAGGGATTCTTTATTGGATACTCTGTGAATAGCAAGGCATTTAGATTATTTAACAATATACCCAGGATAGTAGAAGAGAACTTGCACATTACTTTTCTTAAAAATAAACCTAATGTTGCAGGGAGTGGACTAGAATGGCTTTTTGATATTGATACACTGACACAATCTATGAATTATAAGCCAGTTGTCGCAGGGAATCAAACTAATGGTAATGCAGGTACCAAAGAAAGTATAGATGCATGTCAAGCTGGGAAGAAGATAGTACCTAGTCATAAGTATATACTGCTACCATTATGTACTTAAAATCCACCATTCTCTTCTAGTTCAAAGGATTCTCCTGATGATGGATTCAAACCATCAGGGGAGGAGGAAAAGAAGGATCTTGAAGATCCAGAGAATGAAGATAGTGAGGTTCTAAGTACAGAGGAGCCAAGAGTTAATCAAGAGAATGATGAAAATGTTAACAGTACTAACAATATTAATACTGTTAGTTCAACTGTTAATACTGCTAGCATAATGGATAATGTTGTTGATGAGAATATAGTCTATGGATGTGTTGATGATCCAAATATGCCTAATTTGGAAGAGATTGTCTATTCAGATGATGATGCAGACTTTGTTGCAGAAGGAGACATGAATAACTTGGAGTTTTCTATGCCTGTCAGACCTATTGCAACAACAAGAGTTCATAAAGATCATCTAGTTGAACATATTATTGAAGATGTACATTTAGCACGTCAAACCAGAAGGATGACAAAGAGTGTGACTGAACATGGTATGTTTAGTTCAGTGCAATAGAGAATCAACCATAAAGACTTTTAGAATTGCCTGTTTGCATGTTTCTTATCACAAGCAGAGCCCAAAAAGATAATCCAAGAATTAAAATATCCAAGTTAGATAGAAGCTATGCAAGAATAGCTTCTGCAGTTCAAGTTACAACAGGTTTGGACCTTGGTGGATTTACCATATGGCAAAAGAGCCATTGGTACTAAATGGATGTACAGGAACAAGAAAGATGGAAGAGGCATTGTAATCAAGAATAAGGTTAGGTTGGTTACTCAGGGTTACACTCAAGAAGAGGGAATTGATTATGATGAGGTTTTTGCTCCAGTTGCTAGGATTGAAGCAATTTGGTTGCTCTTAGCCTATGCCTTATTCAAAGACTTTGTTGTATAGCAGATGGATGTGAAGAGTGAATTTCTGTATGATAAGATTGAAGAGGAAGTTTATGTCTGTCAACCTCCAGGGTTTGAAGATCCAAAGTTCCCTGACAGAGTTTATAAGGTAGAAAAGGCATTATATGGTCTACATCAAGATACTAGAGCTTGGTATGAGACTTTATCTACCTATTTATTAGACAATGGATTTCAAAGAGGGATAATAGATAAGACTTTGTTTATTAAAAAGGTCAAAGGTGATATTCTACTAGTTCAAGTATATGTAGATGATATCATTTTGGATCTACTAAGAAGAGTTTATGCACTGAGTTTGAGAAATTAATGCATAAGAAGTTCCAGATGAGCTCTATAGGTGAGCTTACTTTCTTCTTTGGACTACAAGTAACACAGAAAGATGATGGAATTTTCATCAGTCAAGAAAAGTATGTGGATGAAATTTTGAAGAAGTTTGGCTTTTCAACTGTAAAGACAACAAGTACACCTTTGGAGAACTCAAAACCTTTGATGAAGGATGAAAATGCTAAAGATGTTGATGTTCACTTATATAGATCAATGATTGGCTCATTGATGTATTTAACATCTTCAAGGCCAGATATAATGTTTGCTGTATATGCTTGTGCAAGATTCCAAGTCACACCTAAAGTTTTACATCTTCATGCTGTGAAAATAATCTTTAGATACTTGAAAGGTCAACCTAAATTGGGCCTTTGGTATCTTAAGGACTCACCATTTGATTTGGAAGCTTATACTGACAGTGACTATGCTGGTGTAAGTTTAGACAGGAAATCCATAACAAGAGGTTGTCAATTTCTTAGAAGCAGATTGATTTCATGGCAATGCAATAAGAAATTGTAGTTGCCAACTCTACTACTGAAGCAGAGTATGTAGTTGCATCAAATTGTTATGGACAAGTGTTATGGATCCAAAATCAATTGCTTGACTATGGATACAACTTTATGAACACCAAGATTTTCATTGACAATGAAAGCACAATCTGCATAGTTAAGAATCCAATGTTTCACTCAAAGACTAAGCACATTGAGATTAAACATCACTTCATCAGGGATTCATATAAGAAGAAATTAATTCAAGTGATCAAGATTCACACTGATCACAATGTTATAGATTTACTCACAAAGGCATTTGATGTTAGTAGATTTCAATATCTGATTGCAAGTATTGGAATGCTTAACCCCCGAAGTATTGATTAAGGGAAGGTTAATTGTGTTAAAATGCAATGGATTATACATAAAGAATGGTTGGAATGGAGTGCAAAAGCTGCTAAGGATAAAATTGAGGTTAAAACTGGTAACTCAAAAGTTAATGTTGTTGGGCATTACTTAGTACTGTTGGGCGAAAGTTAGTATTGCTAAGCAAAAGTTAGTACTGCTAGGCAAAAGTTAGTGTTGCCAGGCTACTTACTACTGCTATGTTACCGTTGGAGTTACAACTGCTGAGGGTATTCTTTGACTATAAAATGAAAACTTCGCGTATAGGTTTTCTTTATTACCTATTTAAGCGCATACGATCACATCATATTCATTATTAATCTTCTAATACTCTCTAAATTACAAACCCAAACTCAATTTCATCACCGACTAGAACAATTATCATTCGTAGAGGGTCTAAAATTTGTTGATTCACACAACATGGTCGCTTACTTAGAAAAATCTATAGAGGATGCTGATTTTGATGAGATAGTGGACTTTCTGAATGCTAGCCCTATTAGATATGCCTTAACTGTAAGTCCAACTATCTATGTGTCTTATATTGAGCAGTTTTGGTCTACTGCAAAGATCAAAATAGTCAATAATGAAAGACAAATACATGCCAAAGTTAATGGCAAGACAATAGTAATATCAGAATCATTTGTGAGGAGAGATCTTTAATTTAATGATGAGGATGGTATTGCTTGTCTCACAAATACTGAAAATTTTGAAAACCTTTAATTGATGGGATATGAGAATCTTTCTGATAGACTTACTTTTTATAAATCTTATTTTTCCCATCAATGGAAGTATCTTATACATATCATCTTGCAATTTTTAAGTTCAAAATCAACTGCTTGGAATGAATTTGATACAAATATTGCATCTGCAGTTATATGTTTGGCTAAGAATCAAAAATTTAATTTTTCTAAATTGATTTTGGATGGTATGTTAAAAAACTTGGATCCAAATTCAAAAAAGTTTTTAATGTATCTAAGGTTTTTACAACTGTTTTTGAACAATCAAATTGAAAATCTTAAAGTAGTTTTTAATGATGAATATGATACACCTTCTCATAAAAAGGTTTTTGCAAACATGAGAAGGCAAGAAAAAGATTTTTCAGGCACAATTACACCATTGTTTGCTACTATGTTGATACAGCCACAAGCAGTGGAGGGTGAAGGTTTAGGACAACCTACTGACCAACACACACGTACTACTGCTTCACCATCTAATATTGAACCAATCCTTATTATTGCATCATCATCACAACCCTAAAAGACTCACAAACGTAGGAAAACCAAAAGGCCCACTAAGATATCTCAGTCTAGTGGACCTACTACCCTTGTAGCAGATGAGACTGTCTATGAGGAGAAAGGAGACAGTATGGAAATGGCTGCCACTACTGCTGCTAGCTTTGATGCAGAGTAGGACAGTGGTAACATAATTAGGACCAAATCCATGGCAACACTTAATGAACCTATTCCTTAGGGAATTGGTTCAGGTAGTGGTCCAAGACGCCAAGATACCATAATAAGGGACAGACCTGCTCAAACTAGGTTTGAGAGGCTGTCTAAACAATCTAATGACCCACCTCTCTCAGGAGTTAACACACTTGGAAGTGGAGAGGACAAACTGAAAATTATAGAATTGATGGAAATTTGTACAAAATTGTCTAACAGGGTTCTTGCCTTGGATAATGTCAAGACTGCTCAGGATTTGGAGATTACTAGTCTAAAGAAGAGAGTCAAGAAATTATAAAAGAAGAAAAAGGCAAGAACTCCACAACTCAAGAGGAGGTTATTCATAGTCAGGATAGAGTCTTCTACTAATAAAAGTTTGGGTGATCAGGAGGATGCATCCAAACAGGGGAGGAATATAGCTGAATCAGACCAAGATGAAGGGATTTCATTTGTTCAAAAGGATGCAAAGACTCAGGGGAGGTATGATCATGATCTTGATGTTACTACTGTTGATGCACCAATTACTACTGTTGGTGTATCTGTTAGTACTACTGAGCCAAGTACTCCTCCAACAACAACAATTATTATTGAAGATGAAGATCTCACAATTGCTCAGATACTTATGAAGATGAGAAGTGAGGAATCAAAAAGAAAAAGCAAAAGAAAGAGGATCAAAAGAAAAATCTAGCGAGTCTGCTACTAGACCAACAAGAGGAGTGACTATGCAAGAACCTAGTGAGTTTGGAACAAGAAAAGTAGTACCTCCTTCAGAACATGATCTAAAAGACAAGGGAAAAGCCAAAATGATTAAACCAGAGAAGCCATTAAAGAAAAAGGATCAGATCAAGTTTGATGAAGAAGTGGCTAAAAGACTTGTAGAATAATTAGAGGTTGAGTTAGAAGAAGAAGAAAGGGTTACAATACAAAGAGAAGAAGAGGCTAACTTAATTTCATCGGATAATACTCAAGCTATAATGGAGGCATATTATGAGTTAGCTCAGAGACTACAAGCAGAAGAACAGGGAGAGTTAACTATTGAAGAAAGATCAAAACTGTTTGTAGAGCTCATAAACAAAAGGAAGAAGCACTTTGCAAAGCTAAGAGCTAAAGAGATCAGAAGAAAACCACCAACCAAAGCTTAAAAGAGGAATCAAATGTGTACTTATTAAAAAAATATGGCTAATTACAAGCATATTTAGTTGAAGAACAAAAGTTTTGAAGAAATTCGGATGTTATTTGACAATGATATGAAGTGGGTAGATTCATTTGTTCCTATGGATTCAGAGGTGGTGGAAGGAAGTAAAAGCCAGGCAAAAGGAAGTAAGAAGAGAACAAGAAAAGAACTTATGAAGAAAGCGTCAAGAGACAAAAGCTAGAGGATGATGCAGAAAAGGTAGAACTTAAAGCTTGTTTGGAAATACTTCCAAGAGATGATGAAGCTGTCAATGTTAAATCATTAGCTACAAAATATCCAATAGTTGACTAGAAGACACACATTCTAACAGAAGACAAGATGTATTATCAGATCATCAGGGCTAATGGAAGTGTTGAATTTTATAAGATATTCACTGCAATGCTTGATGATACAGGCTGGTAAAGGAAAGATTTGAGACAACAAGCCCAGAAGGATATGACAGATTGCTTTGGGGAGATCTCAAAACTTTATTTGAACCAAGTAAGGAAGGTGAAATCTGGAAAGCTCAACAGGACTACACATTGATAAGCTGAAGGTTATATGATTCATGTGGAATTCATTTATTATTGATGGATACTAGAATTACTATTCACATGATGGTTGAAAAGAAATAACCTCTTACACAAGAAATGCTTTCAAGAATGTTGAGTGGGAAGCTAGAAGTTGATCATGAGTGTGAAATGGCTTATAAACTTCTCAGGTTTACAAGATCACAGCTTAAGAAGTAGAAGAGTGTTTGGATACATCCTCCTAGTGAAGATAAAGTTTTTAATCAAGAAACTTCAAGATTCAAAAGGTGAACATCAAGTTTAAGGGAGGATTGTTGGGATTAAAAGACATCTTAGTGTTGTTGAAGTTACTGCTGCTAGTTATGGAACTTACTACTGCTGGTTACAGTTTCTAGTGCTAGAAGAGTTTCTGCTGTTAGTTATAAGTTAGTACTGTTAGTGTATATGTTAGTATTGCTTATGTGATAAGAATGAGATATTTTAGGAAAAGATATGTATGTATAGAAAACGCGTTGTAAGCCCATTAGGGTTCCTTGGTGTATAAAAGGAGACCCTAAGGGATGTAGTTGATATCTCTCATTCTCACATACAGTCATTTATAGCTTCAAGGTTTTGTATAACCCTAACACTATCAAGAGTGTTCGTATTAATATATTGAGGATTAAAGTTTGGTATTATACAATCTTGTTTGTTACTGTTTTATTGCTTATTCTTCTTAGTATCATAGACTAGATTCCGCATAGTCTTTGATATATTCAATCAAAGTTTCTACCATAGTTGTCTTGAATTTATTCAACACAACTAAGCTTTTTATAAGCTATAGCAAGATCTATTCAAGTGGGATCAACAGTAACGACATTAAAGACGTGAGGTTTTTAATAGCTAAGTAGACGTATACGAAATTAGAGTTATGTAACTGAGGATTTAGGAAATTAGAATTTAGATAATTAAGAATTCAAGAAATAAAAATTAAATAAATTAGAATTTAAGAAATAAGAATTTAAGAAATAAGGATTAAAGAATTAAGAATTTAGACATGTTTTGGCAACTTACCCCAATATCCCAAGTTAATTAGATAAATCATCATTGATATAAGTATTAACAATGTTTTAGACATATAAGATAGATATTAGGAGTTTTACATAAAAATCATATTTTTCGTCTTTTAGTTGGATATGAAAATAATAATATATTATTATTTTGTCTTTTTATCGAGTTTTTAGAAACTAGCTCGTGTCGTGATTATAAGTATGAATTTCAGTTCATTTATTGAGTTTAAGTATAACCGATTATTAATTATAAATTAATGTTTAATAAAACTATGATTTCGTCCTTTTGTCGAATTATAAGAAAATGAGTTTTCTAAGATATTTCCTAATTGTAAGATATTTATAAAAATTTCGGCATGACCCGTTTGTTTATAAATGTTTCCCAAGGTCTTTAACCTTATTTCCAACCATTTTTCCTCAAAGAAATCAATTTCTGACAAAATGCCAAAACTATATATTTTCGCCGTGTTTTATCAAAACATATTTTAAATGACTATCTTGACAATCCTAGACCCACAATAGCCCAAATTTCCATAAGTTGATTTAATAACTTGTTTTAGAAGTCAAATTTCATGCGTTTTTACTTATTGGGCCAAAAGTCCAATTGTTAGCCCGAAAGTACTAGTTAAGTCTTAGCCCAATTCGAGTCTACTAGATAACCCAATGTCAAATCAAAAGGTCCATTATGTTTGTTAAAGAGAATTACTTAGTTAATAATTTATACGCAAAGAAAAGTTGTATGTTGTATATAAGAAATTAGTTTCAAGTTTAGTAATGGTTTGTTAGTTATTGGGCCTTATGGCCCATACATAGTCCATAAATGTTCAGTTCAAGTTTTAGCCCATTAGTCATTGGGCCTTATAGCCCATTAATAGTTTTACGTTTTTAGTCCGTTATTTATCCAAAGAAATCATGTTCATTTCATATAAGTCTAAGTATCCCAACTTAATAAGCCGAAAGCGAAACACGTCGAAAACTCAAATATAAATTTTAGTCTTGGTATTAGTATTCCAAAATAAAGCATACCAATAATAATCATAACGATTCAATATTGACATTTCCAAATAACAAACGAAATAAGTCGATTAAGTAATAGAAATAAGTCCGAAAATAAGTCGTTTGGCTTATCAAGCCATAAGCTGAAACCATTGGGCCCTTAATGGGCTTTTCGGTCCATTAAGTTTAAAAATAACACGTAAAGGTTCTTAGGTCCAAAATAAGCTTAAAGTAAACCATATTTATACATAAGCAATAAGCTCACCTAGTATTCAAAATAAGCTACGTTATAAACCATGAAATAAGCCGAGACCATTAAGAGTCAAATAAATTTGACTCTTTTTGGGTCGAGAGCCAATAAGCTCAAATAAGTCATATTAAGCTCGAATATAAGCGATAAGCTAGAAATCCCTATAGTTTTTAAAATAAGACACCGATAAGCTAGAAATAAGTCTAAATAATAATAAGCCAAGGCTAATAAGGCGAACTAAGCAGCGGCTTATAATCCTTATTGGGCATTGGCCCTTTAAGCCTAATATTAAGCCATATTAAGCCCGAAATAAGTAAATAAGCTCAAAGTCCATATAAGTGTGAGAATAAGCCACGAATAAACGCTCGAAATAAGCCAAAACATAGAATAAGCTAAAAATACAATAATCCTTTTCGTTTCCTTTTTGGGTCGTGACTATAATAAGCCCAAAAAGCTCGGATAAGTCCACGATATGCTTATGTATAAGTCGAAAATAGAAATAAGCTTTTTTACATTAAATGTTGTTTTACCACCACAACCAAAATATCAAAATGTCATTTTCCTTGTGTTTTCCCTCCTTTCCACGTCGAACCAAACGCGCCCTATATTAGTTTTCGTAAATTTTAAAGTTTAGATTTTTACAAAACGCATTGTACAACTAGCATTAATGCATTATTAGACTACACAAAGTACAAAGATTATTAAATTAAAATGACTTACAAAAGAGGGTTTTGAAGAGGATTTAAGCTTAGACAAACAACCTTTAGGTTGTTTTTATATACCTAAACACCAATAGAATTAACCCGGATGAACTTAAACCTTCATGTTCTTGAACAAAAATAGAAAAAATGAAGATGTTTATGTGTGTTTGTGTCCGGACGTGAGCAAGAGAGAAAAGAGAGGAGAGATTTTCTAGTGTGTGAAATTTGGTGTAGTGTGTATGTTTTGAATTGAAATGAGACAAAATAAAGGTGCATGCATAAGACACACAAGCTAAAAATAAGCCTTATGGTTCCCTTGTGGTGGCCGGTTGGATATAGGATCCTAGGAGGGGTCCTAAGTGAATTTGTCTCTTATCGGGTTATCTATTTATCTTTGTTTCGTGATTTAAAACGTGACCCGAAAGCTTTATCGAAATTGAGCATTTGTTAACTATGTTTGGGTATCTTAAAATATTTAAAGAAATTGTTTTAAAGTTATTTGTGTTCCTTTTTTTAGTGTCGGGATTGGTTTAGTTTTCGTGTAGTTTTCCGTTTCCGTAAACTCTAAACGTAACCCGTAAATTCACGTTTTATGCAAACGTTATCAAGAAATATGAAATAACTTACTAAAATAATTTTATTAGAATGTACAAAAGGTATTTAGACGTAAATTAACTCATTGCCGTGCCGGTACGCGTTGTGAAATGTTTTTCGCTATGCGCGGGAAGATTTCCCGATAAGTGATTAAATGAGATCGTAGACGTTTCGAAATATATAAATTTAAATCAAAAGTGATTCATCAAAATAGAAATTTGTTGTTTAACAGTCGGTTAAACCGTAACTGTTTATTGAAATAGAAGTCAAGAAAAGTCAACTTATGAGTTTTTGCTATAGAAATTTGAACGAATAGTAGTATGTTGATATACAGTCATAGTATTTTAGGATACTATGACCTAGGAAAAATCACCGGTTATCACACAAATAACGTGTTGTCTTTGCCCTTGGTTTAGTGAACAAGTTGGACTAGCAGGTCACCTAGGATCAACAAATAACGTTCTGATTCTCTGAGTAAAGATTTGGACAAGTGGAGTAGTGGACTACTAGTATATAAAGAGTCGTTAAGCAGTAAGTTAGTAAAGTCTCAATGAGCTAGGATTCAGTAAGATCACCATTATTGCCTCCTAAGATAGATTATAATCAACCGCGATTGCTTTATGCGGATTTAGTTAATTATGATAGAATTGCCAAGTCTAGGTTTTAGGAAGAAGTACCGCCTAATCTAGGAATGATATATCAACAACGAGACAAGACAATCATTGCAATTATAAACTAAAACCTACATTTTAATTAGATTAGACATGGTTAGTACGTTTTCCTAACAATAGGCTTGACCGCTTCTCTATATTCTAATTGTGAACTTGTTTGTGTTAATCACCCAATCTCAGTCTAGGTAAAATCAAAACTCGTGCTAGTCTCTCAGGCTGAAACCCCTCTTTTTGCCATTAGTTTAGGTTTAACTAAGGTATAACATACAATAGAATAAATTAAGACTAACATTAGATAACTAAAATACTGATAGAATTAGGAATTAACGCCCTCGCTTTTAGTGATCGACACCATACTTACCAACAAATCTACAACTGATCGGGTACACTGCCCGTTAGTGTTGTTTTTAGATAAAGTCGGCAAAATATAAATAGTAAAACTTGAACATAAAATACCTACTCACAACGACACATCAAATGTGTAATTATACATGATAATTGGAAAAGTCAAAAAGTCAACCCAAAGGGCGTGTTTGGTGGGTTTCGACTAGCCTAAGGCCCAAGGGAGGAAGGAATGGGTTCTGTGATAGATTTGGCCCTAAGCTAAGTAAATTAGGGATGCCCTAATTCATCTAGTATAAATAGAGGGGTCATTAGCTCATTCACTTCATCCCTTTCTTCTCTTCCTCTCTTGTTGGTCGAACAAAACAAACACCCCACGAATGGAGTTTGAGCTTTGACTAACGTTCTAATATTCTTTGCTTGTTGGTTCAAGCAACTAGCATTCGAGTGATATTGGTTAACGTATAGTGTGGATACACGTAGAGTTTGCTTACTTTAGCAACTCGAAGGGTTTCGATTTTGCACGGTTTAATACACGTGCGTATTTTCAAGAAGCTCCGGTCTTCATGTAGCTTGATTGCTATAAGGTACGATTTTCTTTTATGTTTTTTATGTTAATTATAGTTGTTATATGTGTTTATATTCCCATGCGTAGCTCGTAGAATATTATGTGCAATATTAAGTTATTAGATAACTATTTCCAACAAGTTGTATATCTCGAGAATCTTGTACCAAAACGTCTCATTGTTTTGGTCGCTCCGGACTTTCGGATCTTTCGAAAAGTTGTATGAAACACTCCGCTAAATTTATCTCCTCGGTTTGTGTCCAAAGCGCACGTTCGATTTTATTTCTTGGCGTCCTTTTTTTTGACGATGGGCCCTCGTCGGGTTGTTGTGGTTCTTGGCTTAAATGTTGAGGAAAGTGGGATTGTTGGGGAAATTGGGATTCATCGGAAAAGTGGGGTTTGTATAGTTCTAGTTTTGAAAAGAAAATGTATGCAAACAGATGAAAACGTATGAAAACGAACGAAAACGTATGAAAGCGTACAAAAATGTATGAAAACGGACAAAAACGTATTAAAGTGTACGAAAAGGTATGAAAACGGACGAAAACGTATGCAAACAGACGAAAACGTATGAAAATTATATGTAAGCAGACGAAAACGTAAAAAACATAGGAAAGCGTATAAAAACATACGAAACCCTAAAAAGCGAATGAAAACGTATGAAAGCGGATGAAAACGGACGAAAACATAAAAAAATGTTCAAAAGGTACAAAGATGTACGAAAACATATAAAAAAACATATAAAAATGCCAAAAAGCACCAATTAATTGCAATTTAGGCAATATTTGTCACCTCTCCAAATAATGACGGAGTGCTTGTGGTGAGTTTTGAACGAATTTACAATTTTAATTCTTTATGTTTTTTTAATCTTATATCTTATCTTTTTAATAAAATAAAATAAAAAATCTAAGCGTGTCCCTCACTTTTTACAAAAATAAATGTTTACCAAATAAGTCAACTCAATGTATTTAACCCTAATATATTTACTTGTTATTACTATGGAGTAATATTTAAGTTAGGGTTATCATATGTTACTCGTAACTTTTTACTTTGTTCCAGATGGAGGCTGTCTAGAAGAATAACATAGGCTTGGGTAAAAAGTAAATTAGAGAGATACTTTTTTACTACTTTTTATAAACGTTGACGTTGACGTTAACTTAATTAAGGTAGCGAGTGTTTAATACTCGAAAGAATACATGTTGAAATAATCATATCTCGAAGCCTTCAAAATCATCATTCACTCACACATACACAATGTTAGCTTGATTGCTCGATCTGAAGCAAAGGTATTCAGTTGCATCATTCAAATCCTATTAGTCTAGTCACTGTGTGATAGAGGTGCAAAAAAATCGGTTAAAACCGGTTTTCGGTTTTTAGAAAACCGGTTTAAAAAAAAACGGTTTTTCTAATAATCGGTTTCGGTTTTTTTTTTTTTTACTAGTGGTGCAAAAAAATCGGTTAAAACCGGTTTTCGGTTATTAGAAAACCGGTTTTAAAAAAACCGGTTTTTCTAATAACCGGTTTCGGTTTTTTCGGTTTTTCCGAAATCGGTTTTTTTCGGTTATAAATGTTCGGAATCGGTTTTTATACCGGTTCGGTTTTTTTCGGAATTTAAAACTTCGAACATTTATTTAATAAACTTGTTAATTATCAAACATTTAATTAAACAATACACCGGAAACATACTAAACAAATACAATCATAACTTTTTATTTGCACCGGAAACATACTAAAAAAATACAACCATAACTTTTATTTAAACAATACAATTATACAACTAAAAATATATAAATACTAATACATTTCGAGCTTCGGCATGGCCATCACCCGAAAACATATTAGTGTACTCAAGTATGTCGAGCTTCGGCATTGCCATCACCCGTTATACTCAATCCATTAAATCTTCAAAAAAATCTTCTACATCTACGTCTTCAATATCTAAGTCTTCAAACTCACCTTCATCTAATTCGGTATTCGGAGGTGATATCCCTAAATCAACTTCTTCTCTTGCTATAGTTTCTTCAACGTCTTCTAATATCGGACATTCCAATGATGTTTCATGTTGTACTCTATCTACTCCGTCCAAATAATCTTTCAAACATACCCATACTTCCACGGATTCGGGGGTTAGTCTTGACCTTCTTTCCGATATAATTCTACCGCTAGTAGAAAAGGCCGATTCGGAAGCTACCGTCGAAGCTTGGACCGCTAATAAGTCACGAGCCATAGCGGATAAAATTGGAAATTGGATTTCCCTTTCTTTCCACCAAGCCAAAATGTAAAAGTTTGCAAACTCTTCGGGACTTAAAGTTATTAAAAAGTTTGTAGCCATATATTATCTCAACTCGCTTGTTGGGGCCGATGTTCGTTGACGCTTTGTAGCGTCTTCAAATAAACTATTAAAAAAGTTTATATTAATGTCACTTGCCATTCGGGACGATCCGGCCCGCATTTGATCAACAATTGGGTTTTGTTGTTGACCATATTTTGTTGCATAAATTCCAAATAATTTTTTAAAGTTATCGTTAAATATAAAAATTTGGGAGTTTATATAGTTGGGGTCGGGGTTGTCAGCGTCTAACCCAAAGGATAAGTCTAAATTGTTCATTATTCTTGTTATTAAAAGTTCTACGCCTCCAACATTTAAACATGGATTAAGTGCGGCGGAACAAGTAAAAACCAAAGGTAAATTAGCAAAATATTTTACAAATTTCTTTTTTATAACTTTAACCATTCTTCTAAACATTTGACTAGGTGAGGTTTTTAATTCGTCTAATTTTTCCGTCATAGCATAAATTTGATTTAAAACTAATGAGCTAGTTGGGTAATAAACACCCGATAATATAGTTGTTGCCACTTTAAAAACTTGTAAAAAAATAGTTAAATCATTTAGTAGATCCCAATCTTGGTCGCTTATCGAAACGGACTTATTTCTATTAACAAGTGTTTCATTAAAAGCGTTTAAAGTCTCACGTTGTCGTAATATATTTTCAAACATCATGCAAGTAGAATTCCACCTAGTATTATTATCATAGCAAGGTCCTAGGGGTTCTTCACCACATTGTTTACGAAAACGTCTATAGTTCATTTGTCGTTCGTTACTCGAACTATATATAGTTACTAATAAACCCCTAAATTTCATCCTTAAACTATCACATATTTTTAATGCCGCTTGCACGGATAAATTTATAACATGAGCAACACAACGGGAATGAAAAAAAAGACCATCTAAAACGGGTTTTATACGTAATTTTAACAATTCCATAGCTCTAGTATTATTGGATGCATTATCTAGTGAAATAGTAAAAACTTTATTATCTAAATTATATTCAATTAAAATGTCATGTAATTTTTTTCTTAAATTAGATCCCGTATGAGGATAACCAAATAGTTTAAAAGCAATTGTCCGTTTCATTAATAACAAAGATTCGGGATTAAACCAATGAGCCGTAACGGCTAAATAAGAATTTGCCGTACCATGTGGTGCGGTCCAAGTATCCGTAGTTATAGAAACACCATATTTATAATCACGAAAACCATCAATAATATCTTTTTTAGCCGTTTCCCATAATTTAAAAGCATCACTTCTAAGAGTAGTACGACTTACATGTTGATACCGCGGTTGTAGCCTCCTTTTGATGATCTCCGTAAGCTTGACGTTGTCGAAGTGGTTGAATGGAAGCGCTTGTTGAATGACAAACTTCGTAAAATCAAGTCGAACCGCATCATTATCAAATATAAAAACTTGACCATCCGCACCAATAGTACCTTGTGACGTATCATTTTGGCTAACCGCATTACAACCGTTCTTATGAGTCCGGAGTGTAGTGTTAGACGCGGGGTTATAAAATTTCATACATTTCTTGCAACGCGCCTTTTCCACCCCATCGATCATAATACACATATCGTAATTAGATCAAACATCGCATTTTTTCGTAGTTGGTCTAATTCGCACCACATCTTCATTTGTGTAAACTTTTCGTACATGGCTAGTAGAAATGGAGGGATTAGTGGAAGCTTGTTGTGATTGTGAGTTTTCCATTATAGAGGGATTTGAGAAATTAGAGTATATATATCACGATTAGAGAGAAAAAGAGAGATTAGTGAGTGTTTTTGATGTGTTTTCAACCCCAACCCATTACATGTATTTATACTACCAATCCATGCCCTAAAATCATCAAAAAACACAAAAAAAAACCAAAAAATCGACTAGCATAACGGCTAGTAGCCGTTGGGTATTTTTTTTTTAAAAAAACCGAAAAAACCGGTTAAAACCGGTTTTTTTTTTTTTTAAAATTGTAACGGCTAGTGTTGACCGGTTTTTTTAACCGGTTAAAACCGGTTTTTTTTTTAAAAACGCATATATAAAAATAAAAATAAAAAATTTTAAAAGAAAATTAAAAAAAAAAACCGGTTAAACCCGGTTATTTTAAAAAACCGGGTAAACCCGGGTTTAAAACCGGTAAAAAAACCGGTACCTTACTAAACCCGAAAACCGGTCTAACCGGTTCGGTTATGTTTAACCGGTTCGGCTAACAAAAAACCGGTTTTTTTAAAAACCGGTTTACATTTGCATCTCTATACGTAGCTGACAAAGGGTATGTTCCGCATAATGAGTTGGAGCTGAAGCTGAAGTTGGGGCTGAGGCGGAGGCTGAAGCTTATATTATAAGCCGAAAGCTGAAGCTTATATTTTTATAAATCTGTTTGACGAATTAATTAGAGTTGAAGCTTATTCATGTAAAATCTCATAAAAATACATCAGATTAAGTTAACATATATTTCTAGTTTTTCGTGATATTTTATTATATTTTAAAGAGTATTTAAATAATTTGAGTAGTTATAAGCTTTCATAAGCTTTTTTCTGTGGGCTTAGGCTTGTGAAAGGTTGTGACTTATATATGTTTTTCATAAGCCTGATAAACAAGACCTATTTTATAAATCAATTTATCTTTTAAACCCACTTATTTTAAAAGCTCAAGCTTCAATAAATTTTCGTAAACCTTGTGCCAAAGATAGTCAAAGTCTTTCAAAGAATTTATTATTTAAGCTCGTGCTAAATGTGTCCTATATAAAAAAACATGAAATGGGTTCGCAATTTAAAATCATAAATATATTTGCATTATTTTGACTGCATTGCTGGGAGGTTTGATTTTATCGAAAACAAATGGTACTAAACAATATATTATTTTGTTTTTCATCTCAACACTTTCATTCTGACTCGTTTAATTTGATTTGGTTTAAGCAGTGTTTGGTGCGAGTATTTTTGAGGCTTATAGAAGCTTGAGCGTATAAATTAAATTGTATTTGTCACACAATTTTATAGATATTTTGATAAGCCTTAACAGGCTTATGGGGCCTATGGCTATGTTTGGGACGTGGCTTATAAGTGTTTTATATGTGTTTGGGCTGCTAAAATAAGCTAATTTATAAAATAAGTTTTGTTTTTTATACATGCTTATGAAAGCTTTTATAAACTATAAGCCTTCATTGGGCCAAAGTCGTTGAAAAAGGCTTATAGGGGTTTATAGCACGCAAATTATCTAAATACCTTTCAAAATATAATAGATTATCACGTAAAATCTAAAAATATATCTGAGCTGATTTGATGTATTTTTGTGTCATTTTACATTAATAAACTTCAGCTCATACTAATTCGCCAAACAACTTCATAAAATTATAAGCTCTAACTTTCGCCTTTTTTTAGAACGGATGCATTTCATTAAAAACTAGCAAAAGCTAGAGTTACAAAGAGTTAATGAACATTACAGGATTTTGTAACCAACCTAACCAATTAACCTTAAGCTTCGGATTTCTAGAGGAAATCCACATAAACGATTGCAAAACAATAGAGTCCCAAATCGACGCCTTCTTAAGAGGAGAAGTAGAGAAGACCAAACTATTACGAAAATTCCAAATGGACCATAAAAGAGTAGCACCCACCCCTTCTAGAAACAATCTCGCCTTAGTAGAAACATGCAAAGAATCAAGCCAAGCGAACCACTCCGAGATGTTAGCGCAAATCGAAATGTCTAAGTCCCACCATTTAGCTAGAAGGTCCCACAACGCTTTTGCCAAATCACAATTAAAGAAAGTGTGGTTAACCGATTCGATATCTTCTTGACAGGTTGGACATAAGACAGAGCTAACATTAATACCTCTTCGATGCAAATTAAGCCTAGAAGGGAGTTTGTTTAACGTCAAACGCCATATAAAAACATTTACCTTGATGGGAATACTTTTGTTCCAGCGGGTAGCATCGTAACTAATCTCGAGAGTCTAAGCATCAATGAAATGACGTGTGGAAGCAACCGAAAAAACTCCAGAGGCCTCTAACGACCAAGTCCAAGAGTCGCATTTATCAGATAGATCAACGTCCCTTGTGGCAGCCTGAAGGTTTTCGAATTGAGTTAGCTCAGCACCACTACGAGGATTGCGTCTAAGGACCGAGGCCCAATCATTAAGAGGAATCCAATTTGCCACACTGCAATCTTTATTTGAATCGAGCAAGTAAATACGTGGGAATTTCAAAGATAACGTTTGATTCCTACACCAAGTGTCTTTCCAGAACCTGGTACTTTCCCCATTTTCGATCTTACGAGAGCACATGGACAAAAGATCTATGCCATTCTCTTTGATGTTATTAAACAGCTTCAAAATAGATCTCCACGGACCCATATTAGAACAACAAGAGAGATCTTCAAAAATACCTCCAAGAGGCACGTGAATATTAATAACGACGCGAGCCCAAAGATCAGAAGGTTGATTCAAAAACCTCCAAATCCATTTGAACAAAAGGCCAACATTAAGACCATAGATACTGCTAATCCCTAATCCCAATACCTCTGAGCTTTTTGCTCGCCAAACATTTTTTCCATTTAACCTATGTGATTTTGTTTTCTCCTTGGTCAGCATCGATAAAGAAATTCTTCCAAATTGATTCAAGATTTTTTTGAACTCAAACCGGCATCCTATATAACGACATGTAGTAAGTAAGCTTCAGCCTCAGTCCTAACTCTAGCCCGAGCTTGAGCCAATTTCGCTAAGCATACCCATAATTAGTCAAATGACTTAAATGGTTTTATAAAATATATGGATTAACACGCCAAACTTATCCTTAGGTTTTGTTTGGCAACGGACTTATAAAGGTGTATACGAGTTTAAGCTTTTAAAATAAGCTAGCTTGTAAAATAAGCTAGCTTATAAAATAAGCTAGCTTGTAAAATAAGTTATATTTGTCACACAAGCTTAGTTAAGTTTATAGAAGCTTTTATAAGCTATATGCATTCATAAGCCTAAGCCAATTAAAATGGGCTTATAGAGGATTATAGAGATTTATCGTTAGTCAAACTATTTTTAATACCTTTAAAAATATAATTTTTTTATTAACATGCCATAATTTGAAATATATGTGAATTTAATTTAATATATTTTTAGATGATTTTATAAGAAACTAAACTTTAAGCTTCCAGTTTGTAATATAAGCCTCAAAATTAGCCCCAACTCCAACTCGTTTCGCAAAACATACCCCTACTTGTTTAGCATGAAATGAGCATGTAAAATCAATAAATTAGCATTTAGCCCTTTCGTGTATATCCGGTCAACAATTGAGTTGACGGGTTCCATCGTTATGACTCCCCGATTCTCGAATATTTGAAGCGTGTAGTATACTAAAATGAAAATTCAATCGCAAAACATTTTTATTTATGCACGAGTTTGATTTGTTTTTATTATTTGGGTGATTAAGAATTACACTAAAATAAGGGAGGATTGTTGGTGATTTTAGTGTCATCACATATTTTATGTAATTAGGATTACCTGAGACCAAATGGATTTCAAGTTAAGTTGTAATACAAGTCAGGAGGTGCGGAGTGAACGCTTGTATAAACTAATTAACTTGATTTCGAATACAGTAAATGCTAAAAGTTTGTGATAGAATATTCGTCACTAGGAAGTTGTAACTGTTCAATAGATGTGACTATTCGTAGTAACATAATGTTGCTAATAAAGTGTGACTATATTATATATGAAAAATTGTTACTTTCCACCAAAAGGTATAACCATTCATGAAGTGTTGTGACTATTCATGAAAAGTCACATTGTCTGTATATAAACACAATTTGGTCTTTTATTTGATATGAACAACCATAACAACATATCAATATTCTCCATGTTTTTGCTCTAATTCTTCTGCCTTGAATTTAAGTGTGTTCTTATCTTATACCATATACAAATTTCGTGTAACCCAAGGCACCAAATAAGGTCGAAATATTTTATTCAGAAAGTAAACTATACATGATTCAATAATTATCCAAGAAATATTTGATTATCAAGACCTAATACTCTTTTGGCTAATTTTGTTGAATTTGATATTGTGTTGTTTAGCTAACACACATTGGTTGTAGTGAGTTTTCTGACTTTTCTCAGACAGTTGAACTTGTGATTATCTGAGAACAGTTGATCAAATAAACATTTTTTGTTACAAAGTTTAGCTCCGAGTTCTTTTTTCTTTGCACAATTGATTAAATAGAGAAAATGACCATCTTATTGGGAATGCTCAAGCTATAATCGTTAACTATATGGCTAGAAATAGGTGAGCTTATTAGGGTACACACGTATACATCGAGGGAACGTTTAATTAATATGATTAATGTATTTATAACATATGTATTAATTATATTAAGTAAATCACGAAATGACTAATAGTCGTTAATTATATCGTTAGAAGCAATAACTAACTATTAGACAATTAAATAACAAGTAAAGGACTTGCTATTTGTACCTAACCCCACACGATTTGAAACATAAAGGGGGTAGGTCGGCCGAAACATAGAGGGGGAAGGGGTTTGTTGGTTACTAGGAGGTTAAGCCAAGATTAGACTATATAAGGAAACCCCTAGCTTTATTATTGACTATTCCTTGAAACCCTAAACTCAAATAAAGTTCTCCGTTCTCCTCCTCATACCCACGATCAAGGTTGCAAAAATCTCTAGGCGCTAGCTGGGCGTTCAGGTACCACCTAGCGATTAATTGAGGCGGAGATTAATCGGGAATTAATCGGATTGGACTTATATATAGATAATTATAAAATTTTGAAACTATATGCCCGATTTAGCCGATTTTTGTATGATTTGGCCGATTTTTGTACGATTCGGCAGATTTATGCCCTATTTATTCGATTTTTATCCGGTTAATCGGTATATTGACCTTTTGACCAAACCGATTAATAAAGCCGATTAGTGAAAACCCGGGAGCCTAGCGCCTAGGCTTCGATTAATCGACCGCCTAGGCCGATTTTTGCAACACTGCCCATGATCGGCTAAAAAATCCCCTAAGGGGTTCGATCGGCTCTAAACCAAGAACTACCAGAAACCTTGTGTTAAGTTGTTAATTCGTGATACGTGAACTAGAATTCAACGTTCATCCGTGACGTGTAGTGTGTGCAACCTTAGAGGTGATTCACTTTAATCACTTAAGGGTTTCGTTCAAGATCTAGATCAAGATTAAGCATCACTTGTC
>BQNB010112312.1:0-22178 GCA_026074375.1 Tanacetum coccineum
AGTACTTTGACCTTTTGCATAGCAGTACGTTGACTTTTTCGTGGCAGAACTTTGACTTTTTGACTTGTATTTCCCAACAGGTAGTAGTAAAGGTAAGAGTTTCCATACCCGTGTTCGGACAGAGGTTCGTCATGAGGTACATGTTCGTACTGAGGTGTCTAGGGTACATTCCAAAGAAGAGGTACATGTTCCAGCTGTTGAAAAAAAGATATTCAAGAGAGAGATGAACTTATAAAAACTGTCAAAGAACAAAAGCAGATGATCATTGATCTGCAAGTTCGTTTAAATTCAGTTGAGGAAAAACTAAAGCCTGGTGCATCGGATGTTGATCATCTTGAAAAGGTTACGTTCTTTACATAACATCTTACCTTGTTATTATTTTTGATAAAAAATCCTTATTTAATTTTTTTATCAGACCGGCAATCTATCCAAGAATGCTCCTGATTGTGGTCTTGACCAGCAGTCCATGGGAGGTGTCAGCCAGTGTATGAATGTTGATGAGCCATATAAGGTATGTGCTTTTCATTATTATTTTCAAATTTCCTTAATTCTTATTGTATAACTTGGCATCTCACCTTTAATTCTTATATCTATAACTGGAAAGATGTTTCGGATAATTTTAGTGCTGGTGGTCTTGATCACAAGTCGGTTGAGGGGGTCAGCCAGTGTACATGTTTGAATGATGAATATGAGAGTGTTGCTGTTGATGGTCATATTAGTTTAAGGTCTCAAGATGTTGGTCATCTTTTTAAGGTTTTTCCATTTCTCTTTTAAACATGTTTTATTGTATTTATTTTTACAATTACCTTATTAATGAATAAATATGTTTGTAGAAATCTTTTGTTGTCGATTCTCCTCAATTCAAAGTCAAGGACAATGAAGAAGCTTGTCATTCTGATTTTTGTCTATCTACACAACAGGTTATAGAACTAATCAATGACTTCTTTCACACGCCATTTGTTCAGGTAATATATTAATGATTTATTTTAACTTTGTTTTTTGGATGAACATGATTTTCATAATTTTGTATGTAGGTTCAGGATGCTTGTGTCTCTGAATTGTTAAATGTTGTGAAATACGATGTGAACGTTAATAGTGTGGTCAAAGAAGAGATTGTGAAAGATGATGTGAACGTTAATAGTTTGGTGAAAGAAGATATTGAGAAAGATGATGTGCGCGTTGATAGTTTTGTAAAAGAAGATATTGAGAAAGATGATGTGCAATTTGATAATGTTGTGAAAGATGCTAAGAAAATTGAGAATGAAACTTTACCACGTCAAAAATTTCCCGAAAAGGCTTACCTATCCCCTTATATCCAACCGCCGTCAACTGAAGTAAAATGTAGGAAAAGGCGTCGTGAAATTAAGTTAGAAAAGGTTGAAAAAAAGCCATCAAAACTGTTGTTGGGTCGGATGGAGTTGAAATTAAACTATTACCATGGAAAGAGGTATGTGTTTATAATATTAGCGAATAAATCCATTTTCTCATAAATTGACCCATACTTAGTCAGATTAGGATATGACTTTTCAGGATGTTACCCGTTCCCCAACTGCACCAAAAAGAACCGTGACTGTGCTTGGAGATGTTAATGCGTTATTCCATGATAAAAATAGGATGGAAATGAAGTGAACTTTTCCATGGTGTGCAGACGATCGTCTTGTTTATATCAATTTTTGGGAGAAATTAGTCGACAGAATCCATACTAAAAGAGGTGGGCTATCTACTTCTGTAATGATCAAAGTTTAAAATCAACATATAAAATTTAAAATCTGAATTATTTGTATCTAACACTTTCTTTATTCTGTAACGACAGCACCTCGGCCTTTGGATTGATTATTTATGGCAATTCAGGGAACCTAATGCTGATTGGGCAATGGCAAGTCCATATCTATATGATATGCTTTCCCGGTTTCAATATCCTCTTTATTACGCTGATGGTGTCAAATATGGTGTCCCCTGGTTTGCAAACAATGTTCAAAAGGTTAGTATTTATAACCTTTATTCTCTTAAGTTCACATATATATTTACAGATGTCATGAATCATTATTTTATAATATATTTAGGTGTACTTTCCCATCAACGAAAAGGATTCTCATTGGGTACTTGGAGAGTTGCACATTAGTTCTGGTTTGATAACCATTTATGATGGTCTAGGGTGTCCTCCTAATGGAATAGAAACCCGCCTGTTTTGGCTTGATTTGAGGGAAAAATTACAGTTTTAGATCCCACTATTTCTGGATAATGCCGAGGTGTTTGAGAAGAAAAACTTTGTTAAAGATGATTATTCAATCAGTTTTCAATATGCGGATGGCGTCCCAATCCAAGGTGGTCTTATGGTGATTGTGGATTATGTGTTTGCATATTTTTATACAGGCTGTCACATAATATACCTTTGGAGGTTGATGATCCCATCAGTTTTGCACTGGCATATCGTGAACGATTAATTGAATTTTACTAGAAATATAAAATGTTGTCCCAATGATGATGATTGACCTTGTGTTTGGTTGATAGACATTCTCATGTAGACAAGTTTAATATTTATGTATAATTTTGTGTTGCCATAATAAACTAATTTAACTTTTGACTATGTTAGTTGTTAATATGCCAAACCATTGTGAAGAAGGATTCTGCTAATGATATAATTTTGTGTTGCCATGTATTATTATCTACCTGGCTTGTTTATGACTTATAATTTATGGTTTATCTGTTTATGGTTTGACTCTTTATTGTTTGACTCTTTGTGAGCCTATGGTTTGACTATTCAAAATGGGTTGTTATGGTAATTTTTATATAGAAATATACTATATTCTTTTGTTGTTGTGGTAATCATTATGTTTTGAATACTCTTTATGGTTTGACTATTCAAAATGGGTCATTATGGTAATCTTTATGGTTTGACTCTTTATTGTTTGACTCTTTTTGGTGACTTATCATCATTCTTTTGTTGTTGATGAACATCGAAATTTAGATACTAATCAAGATAACCACTTGATTTCCATTGATAAAGTTACAAAGTACCATAATTTACATTATAATCAAGATCATCACTTGTTCCGACACCAACATACTACAATCACCACAGACTTCAACATCCAAAACATAAAGAGTACATAAGACAAACACAAAAGCATAGAACATAAGGATAACATGACAAGCCCTAATTTCTAATAACTTAAAACCCATTGCAAAGGTCACCACCAGCTAACCCCAAACCCAAAAGCAATTAAATGCCCACCGTCTAACCCCAACCCATGACCCATCACTTGCGGTCGAGTTTGACCTTTGCAATGTAAACATACTTTCCACGAGTATGTTTTTGGGTTTCTTTGATTAGGTTCATGATGTCCTTCGCCTTATCGAGATCCTCAGCACGTAGTATCCTAAGATATGCCATGCTATCAGAACCTTGAGCAGCAACACCAAGTTCTTTCACTTCCTCTATAAGTTCCGCCTTGTCTTTGACTGGATCAGTGACTTTATGGCAAAGGTCTGTCAATATCCTGGTCATACGCAGCTCTCAATCCATTTCCCTTTCAACATACAAAAGGACTTGCTCGCTTAGAAGTTCTGATTTGGAATCAATAGCTAGTTGATTAAGCTTTGCCATTGTTAGGTTTAGGTTAGATTGGGTTTTAGATTTTTAGGTATGAGTTTAGATCTAACCCAAGTGGTTCTTTATATAGAAGTCGATATTTATTAAGAAGTTATACATCGTGTCAATGAAATCGCATAGTTAAGATATTACTTGTAACAATGTTAATCTTTAAATCTAACTAGACATTAAAATGTGGATAAGTTATGTCTTTGGAGATATCATGAGGTGTTAATCTTTATGTATTGTGTGTCATATTGTCATTATTAAGTAATTGCAAATGGAAAAATAAAATTATTATACCATAGAAGCATCAGTTACTGGATTTGAAATAAAATCCCAACAAACTTTATTTCATCATAACATACAAAATGAAAAATAACCAGCTACAACATAAAACAAAATGAACATCTACTGTTTCTTGATTCGTATTGATTTTTATAAGAAGTCCGGGAATGATAGCTACTGCTCTTGCACACATTGACGGATCCCTCCAATGACTAAACACACAATACAGACACAAGTAGAATCGACGTTCGGGGTTTGTATCAGTCCACGAAGTGGTAATCAAAGTTGGTGATCCGCAATTAACACACAAGGTTGCGTTAGCCATCTAGTTTTCTTTTTTTGTTTTTTTTAGAAAGAAATTGATGTATGTTATAAAAAAATTAGTTATAGTTGAGCTATATATTAGCACTAAATTTTTGCAATAAATGTAAATTGATAGTTAATAAATTAAATGTAAATGGTTGTAGGTAAGATGGAATTAAATGTATGTGTCCTCTACCCAATGTTGCTCTACCGACGGATGCTCTACATACAAATTACTAAACCCGTAATTAATGTTGGTTAGTTATGCATTCAATTGATATAATAAATATGTTAAAACTAATAAATTATATATGAGTTAGTTGCTTATTAGTTAAATAAAAAAAATTATAAGTGACATTTAGCTCATTTATTTTGCGTCATGAATAATTAGCAATGCATAGGACATACAAAAATCATTTATTTCATTGGCGAACCACAAAACATAGTCCAAGTACTACAATAATTATTTCCAAAATCTTAAATTTTACTACTACTTGCACCATCGGCATCTTCCACCATTGTGTCTTTTTTTATTATCTTAACTAAGTTCTTAATTGTAATGTTAAGAGCATAGTTTTTTGACTTATCACAAAACACATATACATTATGAAGTATTATAGCAGATCTAACTTTAATATCCTTTGCATAACCATCTTCAGAAGACAACACTTTGTAATGAATTATACCGGACGTTGTGCCTGAAGGATATTTGAGTGTTACATTCATATCGCCAAGCACATTTGGCTTACAAGAAGTGATTATTGCTACAACTATCTCAAGTTTACCTTTCTTGATGTAGCTCTCTATATCGCCAAAACACCCACCCTGGTCTCCTTACGATCATTCATAAACTCAAGCGCCTTAACCCATGGATTACTTTGAAAATCGTCATCCTCGCTCACATCGTCAAAATTACGTTTCCTAATATACTCTTGTGTGGGATCATCTTTAAAATTACCAGTCGGACCGGGAATTCGTATCCTAGTCGTCTTTTCTTCAACATTATCCATTTCTTGAGTTTGTGAAAAACTTGTGTTACTAATGTTGGAAAGACTGAGAGGGGCTGAAAGTTGTAGATCAGAGTCGTCTATATCGAGCAAATATTCCCATCCTTGGCTTTCTTGTGAATCCATTTTTAGGTTATTTGAAAATAAACAAGGTTGTGAGTTTTATAAACTTATAGATGAAATCTCATTAAGTTATAGTAGGTGGTTACATGATGTAATTAATAAATGTTTGGTGTAACTATTATATATTTGATCAAGCTATACTGACAAAATGCTCTACTATACTTTGGGCCTTGTTAGGTTTTGGGCCGTTTTTTATTTTTTGGGCCCTTGTTAGCTTTTGGTTCTTTTTTGGTTTGGGACTTGTTAGGTTTTGGGTAGGTTTTGGGCCTTGTCCACTTTTCCTCCTTTTAGGTTGTGTGCCTTGGTAAGGTTTTGGGCATTGGTATGTGCTTAATTACACATACCTTTTACCTTTAAAAACGAGCTAAAATAACCAAAAACGGACTTAAAATGCCAAATATATGCTTGTTTTGCTAATTGTATTGTGCAGGAACGGATAACTAAGAAAAGGACGAAAAACAAAGCCAAAACAACAAAACCGGACTCGGAATGGAAAAGACTGTGAAAGACAAAGCCAAATCAAAGCCGAAAAGTCAATCAAGTCAAAAAGTCAACAGAAAAGTCAACTGGTCAAAGACAAAGTCAACCCAAGTCAACCCCGAGGCCAAAAGTCAAAGAAATATAAGTTTAAGGGTTGAAATTGCCAAACCCTTAAACTTATATTTATAAGAGAAAAGAGGAAAAAAGAAGACAAGGGCCGATTTTGCAATTTACTCAAAGTAACAAGTGGGGGGGCAGTTCTGCCAAGTCCCCATACTTGTATACACCAAGGACGAATGGTGCAAGTATTGTTATAACTCTCGGGGACTGAATGTGCCAAATCCCCAAAAGTTATAACATTACAAGGACCATGGATGCAATGAATCAAGTAACTATGAGGGGCCATTATTGCCCAAACCCCAAACTTACACTCTGTTATACCTCAAACAGTTTTTCCCGCCTTTCTTTTCCCCCCAAAAACAATCACGGGTTCGTTAACCCATTTTTACCCCGTAGACCTTCACCACCACCATGGGTAATCACCTCCCCCCTCCTCCACTACCTTTCCCAGCTGTGAGATTGCCAAGTTGGCAATCCCACACCTCCCAAAACCTATTTCGACGACCAAGATGGATTTTTGATGAAATTGGAGGGCTAAGATGTGTTTGCTTTCCCCCTCTCACACAACTAACACAAGAACTCACTATAAAAGAAATGAAGACAGAAGATTAGAGAGTAGTTAGTTTTAGTTTTTCAATTTCCTTTGTAATTTTCTAAATTATGCCACTGTACATGCCAATTATGTTTCAAAAATCTTTCAATTGAGTTTAGTACTTTGTTACTACATTTGTACTCTTCTTTAGTTTTTATGAAGCAAGTTATAGAGTTAGTTTAGTTTTAAAATTTCAAGGAATAAGCCTTTTTCCAATAAGCTTGTAATAAGCGGGGGGGATGTTTTTAGCTTATTGCTTTTTCTTAGCTCAAAAAGTTATACACAACTTGTTAAAAGCTTATTTAAACTGTCTTTGTTCAATTATGTTTCAATACCTTCCTATTTATTTCAAGTTCATTCAGTTGAATAGCATTAGGAGGTATAAGATCCCCAAGAGCTTATTGAGCTTTTAAGCTCAGGTTTAGAGGCAAGGGCCACTTAGGTGTATGTTTTTAGGCCACTCACTCAACAAGAGTGGCTTGGGTTCTGAGACAACAAATTTCTCAGGTTTAATTCTCAAGCTCAATTTGCTTAATTTTTGCTTTATCATTTGCTTATTTCTATTCAATCTTGTTTAATCTCTTCAAATTTGTGTTGTTCAGGACTTCATCTAGCTGTTTTCAGTGTTCAATAGATTTAGTCGTGTTTACATCTCAGTTTCTCTTTTTAAAATGTCATTAAGTAATATAAGCTAGGAGTGAAAGTAGTCTTATTTCTCTTAATAGCTATAGGTTTTCTTGTTCAATTAGATTAATTAGGTTACAAAATAGTTTGAGTAGATTAAAAGGTTTTTTTTTTCTAGTGGTTTAGTTTTTAAAACAGTTTTTAAGCTCACTTTAGTTTGGCAGTTTTAAGTAAAAGGGTGTTTGGCATAAGCCTTAAAATGGGTTAAAACAGGTCTTGGTATGGGTTATGATCATTAGGTTGGATTTAGTTCAAGTTGTTAAGCTCATTTAAGCTGATTTAAAGGTTTCAGTTTGAAAACGGTTTTTTCAAAGTTTTTGCAAATAATTTTGAATCTGTGAGATTTTCTTTCGATACCACAGAGTGCTTCTATCCAAATAAGCACTTGTGAGTGTGACTTTAAGTGTCAAAAGGGGTGTTTATTGTGTCTAAAATAAAGCTGTCAAACAAGCTTTGATCCTTTGACTTGTAAAGTCAAAGACTCCCTAGTTCCTTTTTGGTCACAGTTTTTAAAAATCCAAGACCCTTTTTCACAATCAAAAATCAGCAAGTGTTTAAGCTTTTTAAAAGCTAAAATTTGGTGCACAAGTCCCTTTCATAGGGTACTCCATCTGTTTTAGCTTAACTTTTTGTTTAGAGCTTATTTGACAGCTTTTTATAAGCTGTCAAATAAGCCCTTGAGGCTAACCTTAAGGCTCCCCTGGTGCAAAGGGGAGACTTTAAGTCCCTCATTCTTAGCTTTTTGTCTTATAAAGCCCAAGCTTCTTAGCTTATTTGGAGAGCTTATAACCCCTTGTATAAGCTTTCTAAATTTCAGCTTTTAAGAAGCTTGTTTGTTGGCTTATTTCGTAGCAATACTTGGCTTTGACTGTTTTTTGCATTACTTAGGATGAGGGATTGCTTATTTTTGATTCTGGCTTATTGAGCTTTTTCCATAGCTCAAATTGTTTACCTAGTAGATTTTTTTGGTTAAGTTAGCAGTAAGTTTGGTTATTTCCCTTTAGGTAGCTATTTGAATGCCCAATCTTAAGCCAATTTAGCTTTAAGCTTTGTTTATAGCTTTTTTATTCATGATAATCGGCGGTTCCCCAGCTTATTTAGTATAGTTTTTCTTCTAGTTTTTAGCTTATTTTGGTTAGTTTAGATCCCTTAGCTTAATTTTAGTTCTTGTATTAAGCTTAATTCGACCTAAGTCAAAGGACTTTGCTTTTTCTTAAGCCTTTAGCCCAAATAAGCCAAACTGTCATGTTCGTTTTTTTTTTTTTTTTTTTTTTTTTTTTTTTTTTTTTTTTTTTTTTAAGTTATTTTAAGCTTATTCACTGCTTTCACAAAAAGCTCTAGTTGGCAAGTTGTTAAGCCCCACGAGCTTAACAACTTTGCTTCTTTGAGTTTTCGAAAAAAAAAAAAGGGAAGACACTTGGCCCGGGTGAGCAAGACTCAAACGCGGGACCAAGCGATACATCCCCTCTTTACCAACACACACTACCACTGCGCCCTTGGGTCTTTTTCGTTATAGACTCAAGGGCAGTGGTACTTTTTAGTCATTTTGGATTTTAAGCTTATAGCTTTCGAGCTTAGTTCGGCTTATTTCTCAAGCAACCTTGTGTTTTCTCTATTTTTCGTACGGTCAGTTATAAAGTATAGTATTTTAGAAAAAATTTTCAGAATTTTTGTAATGTTTTAAATATTTTTTACAAATTAATTTTAGTTAAAAGTTTGATTTATTCATAAAAAAATACAAAATTATCAATTAAAAATATGTTGCTTTTTTATTAAAAAAATTTTCTTTTATCATTAGTATGTAAGAAAAATATAAAATTTTTCGTAGGGTCATTTTTACAACTTTTTCATCTTTTAAGAACGGGTCCGGGTAAGGATTTTGTTTGACTCGTTTTGGGTCAACGATCTCCGTTTTCGGTCTAGTCTTTCTTCTTATTCGTTATTGATCCCTAGAGTAGTTTTAGAAGCAAAAATTTATTCGTAGGTGGTTATTTTTAGAGTTTGAGGTTTTCCCTCCTTTTGGCGGATTCGGGCTCTCGTTTTCTAGTTTTAATTTTCGTTATTTCTAGGTTTTTCTTAAACGTTTTAGTACGTTATTATCTAATTTGACTTTTTCAACTTCCAAATTCAATTCCTTCATTCGAACTCCAATCTCTCGACTGTATCGATGTTTCCATTCCAGCCTCGTTGGGGCTTATGACCGGGAACACTCTATACTACTTCTCGGTATCATTGATCTTGTTGGTTTTTACACTTATTTATATATTTTATATTTTACTATATATTATATATATTTACGGTGTGAATCCGACCAATCAGGCATCTGTTGGGTTTAAAAACGTTTAATGGGCTTAACAAACGGACTAACAAAAGCCCGATCCAACAAAGTTTAAAAACACATAATTAAAACATAATATTAGGTAACAATCCTAAACAGGTAGTTAATCCTAAACACGTAGTTAAGATCAACTTATTACATAATTAAAACATAAAACAAGTCATAAATTAATTAAGATTATAGCTTTATGAGCTTTCTTCATTCTGATCACCATCACTCTTAGTTGAGATCAGTCCATCCTTTGCGTCATCCAAGACCACTTTATCTTTGCCATTACCCACAATCTCAAAGCCATCTAAAAGCACCTTGTCTTTGCCAATACCTATTGAATTACTTTTCCAAACATGAGGTGATCTTAGGTAAGATAGAGACTGAAGTTCTTCTTTCTCCCATGCAATAATCTCTTCAAACGACATAGTGTTGGCATCATTCTTTGCCTTTTCATGACCTCTATATATAGAAGTAACCTCCTCATCAGACTCAAAAACAACATCCAAGTTTTTAAAATAGTATTCAACTATGCAAACTTGAAGAATAGGGCAAACATAGAGATTAAGAGCCCCTTGAAAGTTAGCCACCTCAAACATTTTCTCTAAGTCCTTATCATTTTCAACAATAGTCAAACCTTCTTCAAGAGTACATTTGGGTTTACAATAAAACCACTTCCATATGTCTTCTTTTGTTTTATCCAACAAAAGGTCGTTCATTTCTTTAAACGACAACCTTTTTGACATTGGTAACCTCAAATCTAGAATTGTTTCATCCTCATACTTTAATGGACACATGAAGAAACGTCCATCAAAGTATACATCAAACCGTATCTCATCACTCTTATGTGATGACCTGTGTAAAAATTGATGGAAATTAAAATTAGATTATAACATTAATGGATTTAAAAAGATAAATTTGTAAAAGGAAACAAATTAAAGAAACATACACCCACTCATCAAAAACCAAATCCTTAGTTGTTGAATATGTGTCTATAGATGACATCCTATGTCTAAACAAAAACTAACTTTAGGTGTTCTTTTGTTGAAAAATCAATTTAAAAGATGTACTTACTTCATGCTTATTAAATACACATAAAGATAATACTAGGTAGAGCACGTATTAAATACTGGAAGAGCATCCATCGGTAGAGCATACTGATACTTTGTGTTTCTTTTAAGGTTGCATTAATATTTGATAGTTAAGCTACTCTATGTATCATTTAAGGTTGAATTTCCATTTGGGTAGTTAAAGTTTTAGCAATATATTAAATATGATTCATTATGCTCTACCGACGGCTACTCTACCGACGACTGCTCTACCAATATTTAATAGGTGGTAAACATCATTAATTGGTGTTTCTTTTAAGGTTGCATTAATATTTGGTAGTTAAAAACTACTTTATGCTTCATTTAAGGTTGCATTTCCATTGTGTATTTAAAGTTTTAACAAGATATATTTACAAGATGTTAAACACAAAGAACATTAAAATGAGTGGCTTAGAAAATAAATTCAGTGTATTTTTGGTTTGTGAAGACGTTGTTTATGGAGCACTACTGAGGAAAAATATAACGTACAAAGAGCTAGTTGGATATGTTAGGAAAAAGTTCAGTATCAACCACACGTTTGATATTTCTTTTCATTATGAAGTGGGTTCAAGTGTTGTCCGCATAGATGATGATAACGATGTAGAATTTTTTGGTAATGAAGTTTATAATTCACTAGCTACTACATCTCACAAGCTATTTGTTAAAAAGGTAAAACTTTCTTCTTCAAAAAATTTAGATTTCGATCTTAACGATGACTATTCTAATGATTTAAACTTACAACATGATGAAGATAGGAGATCTTTAAAAGTAGCAAAAAATAAAACAGGAAAAAATGATGAAAACATCCCTTTTAAATGGCTAAAAAATACATTTTCTTGTATGCCTGAACCACCCGAACCACCAATACATTATATGAACACCATAAAGCATGAAACTCCATATGGTAATTGCTCTGGTATTTTGAAAAAGGGTGATGATTTTGATAACAAAGAACATTGCATGTATGTAATTGGCAAAAAAGCTCTTGATGAAGGTTTTGAATTTAAGGTTAGAAAATCTACCACATTAAGGTTTGATGTTATTTGTAAGAATGTTGAATGAAAATGGAAAATCCTAATCACCGAAATGCAAACAAAAAAAAATTTTTTGGTTAGGATGTTACGTACGCATCAAGTTAAAGATATAGTCGGAGATCTATAAGCCAAAGGATATTATACACGATATCAACCTCGAATTCAATATTGCCATTACCTATAAAAAAGCATGGGTGAAAAAACAAAGGCTTGGAAATTAATTCGGGTTGCCTATTAGATTCGTTTTCACAATTTCCATACTACTTTTATAATTTAAAAATAGAAAATGAGGGAACGGTAACGCATATTAAGACAGATGATGAAGAGAGGTTTAAAATGTGTTTCATAGCCTTTGGTTTTGCGGTAATATTATATAATGTTTGTTATTATTTATAGGCCACGAATGTTTTTATATTAACCTCATTCTCGTATAGCTAATCATTTGTTCCCCACAATAGTTTCGTAGTTTCTTAACACATATGCGACCACTTTTAATAACCGACAGTGTACATTTGAAGGGGACTTACAAAGGCACAAATTTAGTATTGGTTGGGATGGATGGAAACAACCAAATTGTACCTATTGCCACAGGGTGTCCTCAAGTGAGACCGAGAGTCACTTGGGACAAATTTGGTAATTGTTAAAGTTGAAAGAATGTATAGGTGAAGTTCCAAATTTGGCAATCATATCGGATAGACATCCAGCCATCATCCTTGCATGCAATACGATTTTCCCGAATGCATTTCATGGGTATTGTTGTAGGCATTTGATGATGAATTACAAAATGAAAAGTGATAAGCTGCAGGCAATATACTAGAAGACATGTAAAGCATACACACCAGAAGAATTTCAAAGAAGAGTTTCTGAACTTCTCGGCTTTAGACCGGAAGCTTACAAAAAACTTAAAGAGGTTGGATTTGAAACATGGTCAAGAGCAATGTGCCCAGCGGATCGCTATAATTACATGATGTCAAACAATGCTGAATCGATAAATAATCTAACCCGGCATGTTAGAAAAGTGCCAATAACGCAACTGATGGAGTGGTACAGAGCCCTTCTACAAAAGTGGTATTGTGCTCACCGCGATAAATATAAAGGTATTATATTGTTTTCTTACCTAATTTCTTTAATCAAATGTATGTAAATGTATTATTAACGAATAATTATTTCAGATTCTGACGCTAATACACTTAGTGACTGGGCTACTCATAAAGTGATGGACCGAATGCAAAAGATCGCTCATTGGAAGGTACTCGGAATTGACTATGGTAGACTTTACCATGTGGATGATCGTCGAAGAGTACACTAAGTAGATTTACTTTTCGTACATGCACTTGTTGTAAATGGCAGCTTTCAGGTATACCCTGTGGCCATGTAATAGCCGTTAGTAGAAAAATAGGATGCACTGATTGTAGTCATTTGGCGTTGGGATGGTTTAGGAAAACAACACTTTACTCTACTTGCCAAGATTTGGTATATCCAGTGAGAGAACCATCATCTTGGGTGAGACCTGATGCCTTGCAAGTTGTTAAGCCACAAAACATGAATTTTCACATAACATGCAGACAAAAAAATACATATCGTATCAAATCACAAGGGAAGGAACATAGTCAAGTAAGATATTCAAGGTGCGGTGTACGTGGACACAACAGAACGGCATGCCATGAACCAATTGCAAATTATCAAGTAAGTGAGACAAATTATATATTTTTAGGGATTAATCATATAACTTTTATTCATAATTCTTATACTAATTTTTGTTTTAAATACAAATGCAAAGGACTCAACTCAACCAAGGTTAAAAAGATCAAGACAAACAAGGCAAGAATCCAACATTCATGTTGATTTGGGTGGACATTCACAAGAGTATGAGACAGTCTATACTAACAATTATGTAAGGTCACAAGAGTATGAGGCAGCCTACACTAACAATTATGTGAGGTCACAAGAGTATGAGGCAGCCTACACTAACAATTATGTGAGGTCACAAGAGTATGAGGCAGCCTATACTAACAATTATGTGAGCATACAAGAGTACGAGTCAGCTTACAATAACATGGATGGTGGTTCACAAGGGTATCGATCAACCTACAATAACATGAATGGGAGTTCACAAGGGTATGAGGCAGCCTACACCAACTTCAACAGCATGTTTGAGCAAGCTAACATCAACTTTGGTGGACAGTCACAACACCCACTTTCAACAATGTCGTTTACATTTAGTCAATTTAACTTGGGTCAAAGCTCACAAAAACATATTCTTCATGGGACCCTATTAATTTGGCTGACCCCTAGATGAATCTATATTGTGATAATGAACAATGTTTTAAGAAAAGGTTATGAATGGTGCATCAAATTATTATGCATATAATCCATAGCAGATAATGTTTTACACAACAACTTGTAAAGATAAAAACTAAATACCATTGGGGAAGCATTGTGCCTAATGATATATGGCGCAACATATACCGCTACCCAAATGAAACATCTAAGCACCATACATAGTATTAAGATAGTTAAACATAATGTCTGAAAAGTATACCAAAAGAAAGACATACAAAGTTCCAGACAAAACATCTTTGCATGAAATAAAAGTGAATTAGTTATTTTTATCCTGATATACCAAGTGCAGACTGAAGAGGTCACAGAGCCAATGGATACTCGTTTTGCTAACCTGTATGTAGAATAGGAAAAAAACACTTGATAACAAACAAAACTAAAAAATTGATTATGCCGGATTTTGATTAAAAAATTTATAAGAGCCTGACCTGTATAAGAACATGCACAGAAATACACCGGCAATCGCCAATACCCCACCCTGTTTGGGAACTCCATCGGCTACCTTAAAGGAAATCTTATACTTTGCAGGATCAATATTTTTATTTTCAAACACACCCGTCCCCTTTAGAACCACGGGAATCTTTTCCTCTAAACAATCCCTCATCTGCAAATACCACTTACGGTATTCCCCACCTTCAGTTCTTTCACTGTCATAGAATGTAACAACTCCCGAACAGATGTGAAACATTGCAAGAGACCAATGGCGCAGTTTCATTTTATTGGAAAGAAGACCTAAGCGCAGATATATATATATATTATATATATATATAATATATATATATATATAACATAATTATACTATTAACATATAATACATATGTAGACTAAGTATAAAATATAACACTTGATTGTCGAAAGTTTATTTCGTTTAGACTTTATAGGAAAATGTACCCGCTCAACATTACTCCATGGTACCTGGTATATATCATTGTTAGCGTAAAACAATGGCATAGACCCTTGAAGTAGGAGTGGCAGGAAGTAACTGCTGACCATAGCCTAATCCATATCGGTCTGTCGGGTGAGCCACAGGTACGTGACCTAAAGATCAATGTGCTGGATGCAATAAAAAAAGACAAAAATTAAAGTTTCACTAATACCACCCTAAATTGTTTTGCATATATAAATTTCATATATTGTGTAAGATTTGGGTACCATCCATCAAATCAGCCATCCTTTGGCGATTATCATCAAGGAGCACACAAACCAATTCAAAACTACGATCACAAAAATATCCGTTGCACCAAGGGTAATTTACAAACGACCCACAACAGTCCCTACTTAAAAACACCTAGAAAGCTCATAACTCCAGAAAATTTTATCAATTCGCTGACGTAGCGTGAAAGAGTCCTATATAAAAAAGAAAGTTTTAAGTTCACCAATGAAACAAAACCCCATTTATTGATCAAAATTAGGTTTATGCAAAATGTTTTATACCTCAATCCAAGGTTTGACAGACTTGCACTTTTCAATCATAAGTGGGTTCAATACATTCTTTTGATTTGCTAATTTTTCAATGCTGGAGCATCGCAGTTTTAGGCAATCAACAGAACGGAGACTCAATACTTCAACACACATCTCTTTTTTGTACTACAATGCCTCGATAGCTAACGTTCATGTGGAGCAGATGAGTGTCAAAAAGCCCGTAAAGCATATTTCTTTGTTAACCCTTCATCTTCAGCTATCTTATTCAACCTAGCCTCCCTATGATTGTATAACCTTTGGATCTCATACTGTATTTTCTGTTCAGCCACCTCTGCCATATTTGAAATATGATCCTACTGTCTCTGATCTACCAACCATATAATCTGATCCTCTTGCTTAGAATTATATGTGTATTTGTAATGATGTAACAAGTATAACCAAACATTAGTACGTATTTGACAAGTTGCTGTAACAAGAGATAAATAACAATAGTAAGTTTATTACCTCACAATCACCTTTCTCCTCTCTAGTTTGTGATAAGTTGCAAAATCCATTCAACACAGATAAATCAGAAGATAAGTCATGGTCGGTTTGTTGACTAACAAGTTTGGCGGGCATAAAAAAGAGCGGAACATCTCCATTATCATCACAACAATAAACATTACCATCATCCTGATAAAGATATTGTATTCAGAGACAAATTATAAACTTAAATAGACATGTTACAAAATAAGATACAAAATCAAGTGACAAATGTAAAACATATGGTTACCTCTTTGGGAGATGTGTGATCTTTGATGTCCGGCTCGTCCTCTGATGTGGACTGTAAATAATCTTCAACTTATGGGACAACTTTCTTTAATGTTTCTTGCTTTTCAACGACACGTGATGGGTAAAAAGTAGACTATATGATACTCTCTAATTTGTGAATACGTCCTCTTAAATTCTTAACCTCTTTCGGTAGTGTCAACAAAGTTTCACATATGCATTCCAAATCACGAACATAGTCAATTATAGAAGCCTCTCGAACACATTCACTAGGATGAAAGTCTTCACTAGATTTCTTTTTGGCTGCATGTGTTGCTGATCTTTTATTCAAATATTCCCCATACAACCCTCCTATGAAAACAGGTGGGCTCCTTGGTACATACCACATAAAATAATCATTGCTTGGTGCATATTAGTTACACTGAACCTCATCTTTGGTTGGGGCTAGCTCAATTGGGGCCTATACTGGAATGCTTTGTTATGGACAACAAACAACTAATTGGATTGCTTTATTATGTAATATTAAAAGTTTATCTTACGAAAAAGCTCTCCAAAATACTCATACTGGTTAAATTTTGCCTTTCTCCTCCATGACAATGCTCTCGGTATGATTTTCGGCACTTTAGTCCACCAACGATCCGATAGACAAAAAGACTTTATTATCCATATCTACAAACAATAAATAAACATTAAAAGTTAAAAATCCTTGGAAAGTATATTTGGACTGTAAACAAATTTCATAAAACAGTTTGGTAAAACAACACAAACCTTGAAACCAAAAAAGAAAACCAGTCAACGAATAACTCGGAACATGATTAGGGTTTCTTTTCAATCCAGCAAGGTACTCAAGCTTATGTTTTGAAGATACATTTCTAATGGAATCATAAAGTTGCCTCCAAATGTGCTCGCCCCAAGGAAATGAGTTTCAAGCATCAAGGTCGTTAACCATTCTTAAATATACATCATCCACTACTAAAACCAACTCCCGCCCCATGAAAATAACCTCCAAAGATAACAACAAACATAGTCGAATTGCATCTTCATCACTGAGTTCGGAAAACTTTTCTTCATCATCAAATAAAGAAAAAAGATCAATGATCTTAACATCATACCCTATCTTCTCAGGAAATAACCGATTACGAAAGGGGATATCACCATTCATATACTCACGGAAACTAATCGACCCAAATTTAAAACTAGTAAGAAGGCAAAACTCACGACGTCTGAAATGCAGACTATGGCCATTAACATGATATATGAGTGGCAAATCAAAGTTATCATCGTCACTACAACACTGTTTTTGAAGAACACAATGGATCATACCATCATCATTCAAACATATATTATATCAAGCCAAGGTCCAAAACATGTTGTCTTAAACAGCGTATGACGGTCTTCATTAAGTCTATCTTTAAATAACTAGAATAAACGAAGTTTGCTTCTAACATGAATCGTAGCAGGATATTTCTATATTAGCAAATAAAGTATTCATTTAGTAATTCAGATGTATCATAGATGATAATGACGCAAAATATAAAGACTTAAACAATTGTATAACATAACTGGACAGTTCAATGATTTTTTTGTGTGCAAGGTGAACATTTTATTAATTACAAGAAACATTACATAAGAAGTATATCACAAAGCTTAGACATTCCCTAAGCCTTTATACACACCTACAAGTAGGGGTGTTAAAAAAACCGAGAAACCGACGAACCGAGCCGAACCGCTTAATCCAAAACCGAAAAATCCTGAAACCGAAAAAACCGAAACCGAAAAAAATCAAAACCGAAAAAACCCGGTTATCACGGTTCGGTTTCGGTTTTTACTTTTAGATATCCGCGGTTAACCGAACCGAACCGTGCATATTATACATGATTGTTTTCTAACTAATATTCATACAATTGTACAAGTATTAACCATATTATTGCACTAATGTTATTCCATAACGGCTTTTTAGCTCCTAATGTAAACATTGTGAAAAATATATGTGTGAAAATTCATGAATGGAATCGTAATTTATAAATGACGAATAAGTATTATCTTGTTAATATTTTATGTACGAATATTTAAATGCAATTATTGTAACGAAATAAATTTATATGAGTTTTATCTACTCAATGTCATTTGATTTTACTAGAATGACATTTAATGCTTTAGATCATGTTATTTTTTATACGGTTAAACTCGATTAAACGTAAAAACTGGTTAACCGTGAACCGAACCGCGGGTAACCGCTCCCTTCGGGTACCCGCATGTCTGGTTACCCGCCTAGTACGGTTCGATTTCGGATAGTAAAATTAATTACCCGCCCCGCTACGGATAATTGAAATCTTCCAACTAACCGAACCGAACCGCCCCGCGAACACCCCTACCTACAAGATAACCATTCAATACCAATAATGTAAAATGACTGATATCTGATAACACTTCATATATACACCTAGACATCTTGTATATCCTCTTATTTACTCTGATAGAACCCATCATTCAGAGAAGGAACAAGTCAATTCAATTGTCCTTGATTGCTCACCATAAGCACCAAATACCATAGTCTCACAACTAGATCTCCACAACCCAAATCAAAAATACACCATTCAACCCAAATACACAATGGCATATCCACAATGGATAGTTCAATTATTGGTTCAAATGTTAATGAAAACAGACTAACAAACCCGCTAAACATGTATATCTAAACAATTACAAATACTGGGTTTTAATCCTAGTGATAAAGCAAATCGACGCTAAACTAAACATGGCAATAAACTAACCTAAGATCAAAAAGAGAAGACTTACCATTGCATTCGATTGAGAATCACTCATAAGATCAAAGATTGTGATGTGTGTGTTTTTTAGTATGTGTATAATTTTTGAAATGAAATGAAAAGTCGAAAATAGTAAAAAAGATGAGAGAGAAACGACGCACATTCCTTATGAAAAATAATCAAATCGACGTCGCCGGTAGAGGAGAGAGAAACATTCGGTAGAGCAGTAAAGCATCCTACGTGGACATAAAGACAAAATAGTACTTCAAGGGTATCCGGATAATTTTACTTTAAGTGATGGGCCAAGAAAAAATGTTTTTGAGTGGACACGTGTCAAGCTATAAAGAGGGTAGAGTGGTAAAGCAGTAGAGCATGACTCTTTTGAGAATTATGATGACTTTTGACCAAAACGTGTAAACACACATGTACTTTTGACCATTTTGAGAATTTTGCCTTTTTTTAATGTTATTTTTCCAAACTTTTTTTTAATTCATTTTGTAAAACTTTATGCTTAATCATCGATACTTTTTTGAGTTTTTTATATTAATATTTTTTTATCATTTACCGTACATGTTTGGGTCCATGTATTTATGTGTTAGCAGTTATATATTTTTCAGGCTCTTTAATACAAGATGACAATAAGTCTAAAGCAAATATGAAGAGATTTTAAAGATTATGCACTATAATTAGGGTTGTCAATCGAATCGTGTTCGTGTTGATTTGTTCGGGTTCGCGGGTTGAAGGATTATTATTAATTCTATCCAAACACGACCCATTTATTAATTGAGTCAAGAAACTCAACCCTAATCCAGACCTGCATAACACGTGTAACCCTTTTGTGACCCGTTTAACCTGTTTAAGTAAAAAGGTCAAGCGACGAATAAGGTTGGTGGTTTGTCAATTTGACTAATTTAAATGCAAAAAATGATATAAGGATGTAAAAAATGATAAACAAAACATATAAATAATTATGCGACAATTGCATTGATATATGAGTTATAATCGTAATTCACTCATATTAACTACATAACAAAATACATCTAATCCAAATCCAACATAAAATTTAATTTATATATTTTATTTTTAGAGGTTTATATATACTTAAACGAGTTCACGTGTTCACCTGTTTAATACTTACTCAACCCAAATACGACCCATTTATTAAATGAGTGATACGAGTTGACTTATTTTTTACCCAAACCTGCTTATCCTCAACTCGAACCTGGTTAACTTCGTGTTGGGTTCGTGTTGTGTCAAAAATTACCATCCTTAACTATAATTGTTAGTACAAAATTCGTGTCGGGTTGAGTAGTGTCAAAGTCCTTTGTCGGGTCGGGCCTCCAAATGACTTGAATGCTTGATCTTGTACTAGAGCAAGAGAAATGAGATGATTGTCTGCACAATTAAAAGTAAACCGTTAGCCTTACCGCAGGGCGGACCCCGCGATTAAGCTCCGGCGTGAGAGTAAGTACACATGTTTGTCAGAGAATGTCAGAGTACGTGTGTGTGTTAATGATTAGTCAGAATGTACCTTTTTGGGGTGTGAAATGACCCCTATTTATAGGTAAGCCTAATACTAGGGTTTCCTAGTATTTCGCTTGTAACTGTTGGTGGCTGGAGTGGGTCCCTTGTCGGGCAAGGGTCCACGTATAATCGTGTTTGCGGACGCGAGTATTCTTCCGCGGCCGGTGTTTGTCCACGGAGGAGCACGTGGTGCGGTTGATAGGATACTCGCGTGCGTCTTTGAAATATCCGGAGCATGGCCCTTGTCAGGCTTAGCAGTCCAGCTATTTGTTGTATTGGGCCTGGGCCCATATACGTATATTATGGACTAAGCCCAGTAAGCTTGGTGCTCATATTATACGTTATCAAGTCCCCCCAGTCTAGTTTGCTTACTGTACGCGGTACAGTTATAGCGTGCGGTGAGCGTTACTGGACTTAAAGTTCCGCGATCAAATTTTCGTTTACTCCTGCCTTACTCCGCGGCCTTTGTACCGTTTTGGCAGTTTGTCGTTGGTTACGTGGACTCTTCATGTCCTCTCATCTTCTGCATGATTTGACCGTCTGGGCCCCATATCCAGCTGTTATCATCATCTTTTTACTATATTTTTGCACCGTTGATTGGGAAGTGTTTTGGCACGTGTCGTCATCCTACCTTTATTTAACTTAAATATACCATGGGTATAAATAGTCGATTCGTGCCTTACTGTTTCTTTTTTTATCGCTTTCACTCTTCCACCATTGTTGATAAATTTCAAGGTTTTCTAGTTGCACAGCCCCCCTTATTCTAGTCTTTCTTCTTGATTCAGGTTAATCTCTTTGTTTCTTTTTTATTATGGGTAGTATTACATCTCTCAAATGTGTTCTTACACAAGAACATCTTGATGCCATTTGTGCTAAATATTTTGTCCCCGAGGAGGTTCATCCTCAACTGCCCAGTTCCGATGCTACCATGCATGAGAGACCGACTGGTAAAGTTGGAATGTACACCCGTTTCTTTGATTACGCCAACTACCGTATCCCTTTTTCCACCTTCTTCGTGTCTGTTCTCACCCATTTCCGCATTCCATTTTCCCAATTATCCGTGTTTGGGTCCGCCAAGGTTTCTCATTTTGAAATCCTGTGCCGTGTTTGCAACATTGAACCTGATGTCAGTTTGTTTCGCTATTTTTATACACATAATTACAAAAATGGGTGGTTTGGGTTTACTAAGCGCCCAAACGTCCGTGCTTGTTATTCCAAGAATTTGGATTCCGTGAAGAACTGGAATGATCATTTTTTCTGGGTTGATGAGTTTGTGGTTCCTGCCGATGCTCGGTTTAATTGGTTTTCGGGTTCCAATATTGTCAAGGATCGAGCTCCTGCCCCCTCTGAATATAATGTGGAGCATATTAATACTCTTATTGCTCAAGCCTCTCCGTTCCTTAGGTTCCCGGAAGAATTTCTTTGCTGGGTTGGCATAAGCCGTAATTACCTTTTGAATAAAGATACTTATCCCCGCTTTGAGTATGAGGACGGAGAGGGTGAGTTCTATTTTCCGTACGCACTTTGATTATTGTTTGCATTTTTCCTGTTTTTATTACTTCTTTATCCTTATTCCCTATTGTTTTTTGTAGGTATGGATTTGAATGCTTTTATCCGCACTGCTGATCCTCGCAAGGTAAGGATTGTTGAGAGACCCAGGGCTGAAAATGAGAGACCTATTGTCACCGTGGCCAAACATCGCACCGTGACCCTACTTCC
>BQNB010112314.1:0-22178 GCA_026074375.1 Tanacetum coccineum
TCTTCTTATCTGTTTTTGCTTATTTAACTAGAATTAGCTTATTAGTGTTAGCTTAATCTTAGGATAGCTCATTTTTCTAGTCCAAAGCTTATTTAGTCAAAAAGCCACAATTTTTTTTAAAGTTGCTTATTTTTCAGTTTAGAAAAAAGTTGTAAAAAAAAGTTTAAAAAGGTTAGGGAGTGGGGAAGCCAAGGGTGAGCCGAGGCTCGAACCCAAGACCTCTACCCAACCTCCCACCCCTTTTAACAAACACATTACCGCTGCGCCCTTGGGACTTCTCTGTCAAAGTCCCAAGTGGTTATTTATTTAAAGGCATTTTGGCCAATTTAGCCTATAAGCTGTTGGGCTTATTTTGACAGCTTATTTGATAAGCTGGTCAAGCCAGCTTATTTTTCTTAGGTCCGTCACACTTTCAAGTATTTTTTGTAAATTTTTCAGAATTTTTTATAAACTTTTAGTATTTTTTTTAATTTATTTTCTTTTAAAACTTAAAAAATTCATAAAAAATAAAATAATTATCAGAAAAATATAAACTTTTTTTTAAAAATTTTCTTTTTTCATATATTTTCTAGGAAAATTGTTTGTTTTCTTGTAGGGTCATTTTTGCAAGTTTTCACTTTTTAAAGAACGGGTTTGGTTCACGTTTTTCTTTTGACTCGTTTTTGGGTCAAACGACCTCCGTTTTTAGTCTAGTTTTTTTTAAACTTCGTTTTTAGTCAAGTAGAATCGATTTTGAGTTTAAAAATTATTTTAGGATTAAAATTGCAAAATTTAGGTTTTAGCCCTCGCGTTTTTATATTTACGTCTACATTTTAGATTTAAATCCTTCTAGCCTTCGTTTTTAGGTTTTATTTAATCGTTTTTGCATTTTTAACTTGTAGTAATAGAAACCCATTCATCATTTAGTCATATTCAAACATCGATCATCAATTCGTCATTTGATTTTCCATTCAAGCCTCGTTGGGACATAACGACCCGGGAATCATACTTCCGGATACGTATATATATTTTATTTTGTGAATTTTGACTTCTTGTCTTGGTCAAAGGCAATTGGTTGGGATTTGCCTATATAATATATATATAGATTTTAACGAATCAAATTTTTAGCGCCGCTGCCGGGGAGGCTGAAAAACGATTATCGTCACGTTTGACAATTTGTGTTTGAATTTGTAAATATTTTCTTTTATAAAAAAATATAAAAAAAAATAAAAAAAAAATACAAAATATTTTTCATTTTCTTTTATTAGTATAATTATCATATAAAAACAAACAAAAAAAAACCAAAAATATGCGTATCATCCACAAACTGATGGGCAAAGCGAGAGGACTATTCAAACTCTCAAGATAAGTAATGCGTGCTTGGCAATCGAACATTGGAAAGGGTTGGGTTAAACATTTGCCATTAGTCGAGTTTTCATATAACAATAGCTATCACGCTAGCATCAAGGCCGCACCATTTGAAGCACTTTACGGTCGAAAGTGTCGTTCACCCGTTTGTTGGGCCGAGGTTGGAGAAGTTCAACTCACTGGTCCAGAAATAGTGCAAGAAACAACTGAGAAGATCGTTCAAATCAGCAAGAATGCAAGCTGCTCGTGATCGATGAAAAAAAAAAAAAGGAAACAAAGAGTTTACGCGGATTTAAAGCGTAAACCGATGGAATTTCAGGTTGGGAATAAAGTTATTCTTAAGTTTCGCCTTGGAAAGGGGTCGTACGTTTTGGCAAACGGGGGAAGTTGAACCCTAGGTATGTTGGACCTTTCAAAGTGTTAGAAAACGTTGGAGAGGTTGCTTACAAGCTTGAGCTTTCAGAAGAGCTAAGCAGGGTTCACAATACATTTCATGTATCCAACTTGAAAAAGTGATATGCCGACGAACCGTTAGCCGTTCCGTTGGATGGACTTCATTTTGATGACAAGCTTCAGTTTGTAGAGGAACCCGTTGAGATCATGGACCATGAAGTTAAACGGTTGAAGCGAAGCCGCATCCTATTAGTCAAGGTTCGATGGAACTCCAAGAGAGGTCCTGAGTTCACGTGGGAACGTGAAGACCAATTCAAGAAGAAATACCCACACCTCTTCACCAAGACCGCACCGTCGTCAAGTGCTGCATCGTAAGCCTTGAGGACAAGGCTCGTTTAACGGGGGAAGTCTATAACACCCCGTGTTTTTAAGTCATTGACGACGTCAACAAATCTACTATTTATTTTTAGTGTTGTACGCGTTTGATTTTAAATTCATGTATTAAGCAAAATCGCGTAAGCTAAAAATTAGCGTTCAATGTAAACGGGCATCAAACAATTAAACGTTTACATCAATCAAGTATTAAATAATTATTTTGAGATATATTATTGGTCTTGTTCATTTTATTTTTAAACGATACATAAAGTGTATACTTTCGCGATAAATTAAGTTTAGGCATTTCGGAACCACAAAAAAATGTCAACGCTTCAACAATAACCCACGATTGTACCCAATACCTAAAGTTTTTTTATTAAACTTAACTCCAAGTTAATTATCATATGTTACTTTGGTACACAAGAAAAAGCACCAAGACATTAAACCTCTACAAATGAATCACTTTATGACAAAATCTACAAGTTATAATGTAACATTAAATCACTAGATACTTTGTAAATATCAAAAGACTTCTAGAAGCTCTCCCCCCCCCCCCCTCCTAACCAACGGCATACAACACACATGGGGACATAGAGCACACAAACTACACAAGTTGGTCTTGTACTTCATATCTTTATTAAAACCTAACTTTTTCTTGTTTCTTTGACCAAAGACCAAGACCAAAGACCCCTTAAGACCCTCAACAATTCTTCGCGTTTTACTTGATTTTCGTATTTGTTTAATTGTTCAAATTGTTTTTAATTGTCAATTTTAATTGTTACTTCTTATTTAGCAAAAGAGATCATCAAATCATCTATTTTGCTTATTCACATCACAATCCAAGCTTAAACGAGGTTTCAATTTCACTAGTCGTTGGGGAAACGACCCGGGTGATCATATTTGCCCGGTTTAATATACGTATTATATATTATATTATATATTTTTGAGAGTGAATTTTCCTTAGGGAATTTTCTTAATTGCTTTTGTGGAATATTATTTTATAGTATATTTTATTGTGTATATAAAACTCTACACCAAGCGGTAACAAAGAACCGTTTCAAATAACAGTTCCTAATTCAAGAAAAAAAACATATTTTATTGGTTTTTCCTTTTTAATTCCTACAAATGATTTTTGTCTTCACGCCAACTAATATCCAATAGAAACTACTCATCCTATAAAAGTTCATCTGAATATTAACTCAACCGGTTAACAAGAAAGAGAGACTAGTAAATTTTTGAAAGTTGATATTTTAATGCAACAATAAAACCACAAACTCTAGAATACATTATAATTTATCAACAATAGTACATAAATCACTTATAGCCAACATATTATTCTACAAAATAACGACTAAGAACATAAAACAAGATCTACAAAGTGAAGATCTACAAGTGAAAGTCAATCAGCTCCATATCCGAAATCACAAGATCTGCAACAACAACAACAACGATAACAACAGAAAAGTTAGTCCAATAAGCTCAGAAATCCAATAAGCTTTTTGCTTAAAACAGTTACCAAACAGCCTAAAGAGGGACTTTCTAGCTTATTTTTAAGCTACTTAATGGAACCTCATGGAAAAATAATTTGAAAAACCTTAAAGCCTATGCTAACAATTATCTAAATCAACAATCAAAAATTATTTTGAAAATCAAACAAGCTAAGAAAAGGCTAAAAGAAAAAACTAGTTCAGACAGTTTAACTATTTTTTTTATATTGGAGATTTAAAAATGCCTAAATGCAGCCTTAGCTAGAAAAAGCTAAAATAAAAACTTAAAAAGTAAAAACAGATGAAGATTGATGTCTAATAAGCTTATATTATCAATATCAGACCTAAAAACTAGCTTAATCTAATCTAAATTTGCTTTTGAAAACTGGTTTTTAGCTTTGAAAATGATACTATGACAGATTTGACTACAAACTAAAATTGCACTTACATAATCATTCTAACTCATTTCTACTGCATTTTGATCCTTCAACAAGCAATAAAACAACACTTAAAAGCTATTTAGCAAGATCCAAATCTAACAAGCTTAATATTGCACAAATTCAACACAAATTCAGACTAAGATTAGATTAAACATAAAAAATTAAGATCTAAACTCTAACCTCTTAAGAAAACAGACTTTTAAGCTTAATTTTAGCTTGCCAAAACTAGTTTGAGCACCAAAACTAGTTTTAACCTTATTTTACCACATTAAAATCCTTATGCCAAACACTCCTTTAAAAGTTGATTTTCCATTTTTAAACTACACAGTTTTGAAATAAGCTCAAACTTGCAATGACAGATATGTAACCAAGCAAATTAAGGATTAATAAGCAATTACTAATAGATATTAAGCAACAATAAGCAAAACAATAAGCTAGACATTAATAAGCTATTATTTAAGTGAAAATAAGAAAATAGAACTTGTACCTTTGTCCTAGCCAAACAGGGACTCAACTGCTTATTTAGAGCTTAAATCTACAAGAGGTCTATAAGCCATTCCATGATTGGCTTATCATCCACAAATTAAGCTGAGGTAATTTGGGGGGAGGATTTAAATGATTAACAAACTCAGTTAAGCTTTTGAGAGCTTAACTGAGTAGAAACAAGCTTATGTAGTAAATTAGAACTTATGAGAGCTTATCAAGAGCTTATGATCACATTTACCAAAATTGCATTAAAGTAAAACTTGAATTAAAACACGAAATTAAATGAAAACTAACTTTTATTGAAATTTAAGTGGTTACAATACTTGAAAAGTGAAATATAAGAGCCGTTGAATCAAAGCTATAAGCTACTAAAAAGCTACTCTATACTACAAGCTTAATCTAAAATTCTACTCCCCAACTATGTGATCAAGACCTCTATTTATAGAGGTGAAGAGAGCCTTCTAGCCTTCCAGGATGATCCCCCAACTTTAATCTTGGTCCTTTAATCATAACCGCCTCTAATCTTCAATCATTAAGCCGTTGGATCAAGTACATGCCTCTTTAGCCAATCATAATGCTGGGGATTGCCAGCGTGGCTAATTTGATGTGTCAGAGGTGTTAGGGCATCCCTTCTAGAAGCATTATAGAGCGTGTGATTTGGTGGATTGGGAATTTACCCTGTTTCATTGTGTTCGTGTATATGTAAAAGAGAGGGAAAGTAAAAACATGTACAGTGAAAGAGTACTTTGACCCGCGTTGACCTAACGTGATATAAAAGGGGTCTCGAGCTTTTTATTTTTTTTGTGGTTTGGGCCAGGGAATGGGGGAAATGGGTTATGGTTAATGGACTTTTGTATTTGGATAATGGATTATAAATTTCAAAGGCTTTGCTTTAAGTTTGGGCTTGTGGGCTGACCCGACCCATTAAGTGGGCACGGGTTGGTCCACAGAAGATGGGTACGCCTTCGGCTTTGGTATTTTTGTGCTTTTTTCATTCCCGTGCTTGGCTTTGTCCTGTTTTGTCTTTATTTTGTCCTTTTATTAATATCCGTTACCTGCACATGCACAAACACAAAAACAAGCATATACATTGCATTTTTCACACGTTTTTGGTTATTTGGGCTCGTTTAATTAGGTAAAAGGTATGTGTAAATAAGCACATACCAAAATCCCCCATACTAAGCTATTGTCGTGTCCTCACGCAATGTCATAAATACAAACTTAGAAAAAAAAAATTTCAATCCCCTCTTTAGACTAATTACTTAGAAAAGTAGCTAAGTGTTCATCTAAGGGGATTAAGAAATTACTAGTTTTGAAAAGCACCCCGTTTTACCATTTTTATGCATTTATTCATAACTTCACGGAACAAGCGATACTAAAAAGGATAAATTTATCATCCTTGATTTTTCACCCGCCCCAAACCAAGCTTAAAAATGAAATCATTGTTAAATACAAGTTAGGATGCTAACACTACTCATAAATGTTAATTGTGTAACAACCGTGACTTGAGCAGGTTAGTCAAACCTTTAGTGTTGACTTATATGTCTGTTGCAATGTACGGTTTATGTGATTTTATGTGTTATGTGTGCTATTATGTGTTTATGAGGTATTGGTAATCCATTTATTGAGTGTGATTATCTCAATAAGATTGGAATAATGGTGAAAAATTGTGATTTTCTTTCGTTCACTTTTAAGTGACAAGGAAATAATTATCGTTAATTTAATGTTTTGTCTTAAATGTGTAAGTATTTATACGTATACATATTTTTTGTGTTAGTAATTTAAGATAAGTTTAGATTTTAAAGGTTAAGTTAAGAGAAATAAGTTTGTTAAAATATGAGAATTTCTAGTAAACTTTCTATTTTTAGAAAGTGAAATTTGAAATGAAAAGTTATTTTTAGAAAGTAATTTTCAAGCAAAATGGTTTAACAAAATTAGTTCAAGTTTTTATAAAACTTAAGTATAAAGATAATTAATTAAATTAAAAAAAAAAAAAATTTACCCATGAATAGTAAATCCGGATTTTATATAAAAAAAGGGAAAATAAAAGCAAATTAATAATCCTTAATTAAAACAGGACTCTAAATTAGAGATTATCCTAATTAGTTTTTCTTCCCTAGAAATATAAACCACAATCCTCACTTCCCCTCCTTTTGATCGACCCGAATTTTTGTTGAGGAGCCAAGGAGAAGAAAATTTAAGGATTATCCAACGTTTAAGCTTCTTCTAATCTTATGCTTAATTCTAATTATAATTCTTAGATTATGTTTCAACCTAATTATGATGGATTTAGAAAATTAATTAGGTTAATAATTAGGGTTCATGTTCTGTAATTAATTTAATTAATAGTTAATTTGGGGGTTTGATTTGGATCAAATTATAAGCATAATTGGTAATTGGTTAGGGTTAAATCACTTGAAATCATGAGTTTAATATGAGACAGAATTTTGGGTCGACTTGCTCAGCTTATATCTATGATTGGAAACTGAGTTTTTTTATGAATCTTAATGAGTTTTGATAAGTTACAAAGAGTCTAGTTCTAAAACATCGGCCTCGAAATGTTTTTGAGTTCGGAAAGCCTTCAAAGTCTTTTACAAAACGTTGTCTGACCATAGGTACGTGGCCAGATTTGGGTCTAATTTCTGGGGAGTAAAATCCCCACTTTAAAATTTTAAATGGGATTTAGCCCATCTAAGTAGTAAAGTTCCTATGAGTATATTAAATATCACCAAACGGAATTTAATCAATTCGAAACTTAAGTATGCTTTTTAGGGGCATAATTTTTGTGTGCAATCAGACCGAATTTAGGCAGTTTCAAAGTTTTGATTTTATTTGAGAAGGTTTCACATTGCACTTGATGATTGGGGAAACACATGTTAGGCCAGTAGAAACATGTCGAAAATGTATGATTTTTGTTAGAATTATTTACGGTGTTTAAGTGGTGCGTTTATTTAGGTAGCACAAGTCGGTGTAAAATTCTGCATTAGAGCAGAAAGTCTGTAAGGTGTTTAAATAAACGTAAAGAGTGTAAATAAAAGATATAATGAAGGTATATAAAAATTGATGGTAGAGAGTCTTTACAGATGTATAGATGATATTATGTCAATCATTAGGGTTGTTACATTGGATTAAGCGTTTAGCTTACCGTGGTAACATGAGCTTTTATTGTGTTTAGTTGTTAAGGACAGGAGTTTGAAATGCTTGTAGCTGCGCAAACAGGTTGGTGTCTTAGCCCCTATCTTTTCTTACAGATCTTTCATTGGGGTGAAAACGATGCAATGAGTATTGAATGTTTTATTACTGTGATATTTGATGGTTGAGCTGAAAATGCATGTGCTTTATGACTATTACTTGCTATGTGTTGAATGAGAATGACAAGTGGAGCAGGGTTGGATTGGATCGTTGGATCATTCCTTCCTCACTTGGGTTGAGCCGAGCTTCTTTTGAACTGAACTATTTTGTTTGAGCTATATTGATGTGAACTGTGTTAAATTGAGCTGAATGATTTATAGTATGTGATAGTTCATGATATGCCATGAACCTGTTTATCTTATCACAGTAATGTTGGAATTGTTTTGAAATGTTTTGAGGTTGGTGTCTAAAACCTATGGCATCTCACCAACCTAGTGTTGACGTGTTTTAGCATCGTTTTCAGGTAACTCAGGTGATCGAAATTGATGTTAGGAGAGTTGCTAGTGAGACCATAAGATGCAAGTTGAAGATCTATGATTTTGCTATGCCGTTTTATTTGAGCAATATGTTGATTTGATTTCTAGACTTTGTTTTGATATTATAAGACTTGTATGGATGGTAATCCTTATCATTCATATTTGGTCGTTGGTTTTTTTGTTGTTGTTGGATGTTATCATGACACGTTTGGGTCTTTGCTTTTATTACACTATTTCAGTTATTCCTTTATAAAGATACCATGTGCTATGTTAATATCTTTCATGTTTTATTGCCTCGCGTTTCCGCCTTGGTGGGGTGTGACAGATTGGTATCAGAGCCAAGGTTATAGAGAATTAGGTGGTTAAACCTAGACTATAACCTAGGAGTACACTGTGAAGTAGATGCATTTAGGGGCAATAAGTGTTTCGTGTACGTATTATTGTATGTTCCCTGCTATCTTAAAGCTTGAAATTCTCTTATTTTTGATTTACTTACTTATATAATATGAATATATACTTTTTCATTATGGGGATCTAATAGTATATACCCCTTTGTTATTCTTTTAGTCATGTCTTCCCCTACCCTTAGGAGATATCGTTGGGAGATTGTTTACCTCAATGGACCCGCGAAGTTGGGTGACTTTTGAGAGAGAAAAGTCAAACCCAAGCGAGGCCCAACATAAGTTTATTTCGTTTCCTACCTCGATGTGTTGCTATAATCGAGGATTGCTTTTATATTTTGGGTCGCGATGTGACTTCTGTTTCGTTTAGTCGATTGGGATTTTATGGTTCGTTAGATGGATTATTATGTCTGAGTTATATTTGCATTATTATTAAGTGCTATGTGGTAGAGATGTATGTTTATCATTGAGATGTGTGGTCTTGGAAGTAAGTACACGTGTGCAAAAGGTGCAATTATAATTATGGTCGGCGAACATAATAATAAAGGCAACACACACGAGGACTTGTGACTTTGATTGCATGATCATTGTTGCTTGTAGTATTTATAAGGATGTAAGTTTGGATAGTTATGTAAATGGTAGTGTAGATGTGATGTGAGATCCTGTTGAGGATGGTTGTGTGGTCCGAGAAGTCCTCTCTTAACCGATTTGGCAATTATATTAGGTGGGTTGCATAGATGGTAAGGTTCCCTTTCATCTATCATTTGTAGATACATCGGATACCTGTTGGTGTGGTCTTGCTCACGTTCTTAAGTTGGGTTCGTTAGCTTGTGAATTTGTTGAGATATCTTGGTATTCTTAGGGTATGTTATTCATAGAACTGTTGTTCTACGTTTTCCGTTACGACGTTTTGATTGTTTTCCTTTTGTCTAGGGGTGTCGATAATTTTTGGTTTAGTTCTAAGACCTTTGGTAGGGATGGGGTTTTATGGTTTGTTTTGGTTTGCTAAGAGTTTTTGTCCGTGTTCGTTTTCAAGGTAAATTAATATTATGGTATTGGAATTCTTAAGGGTATTTGGAGTCTATTTTGCTACTCATGACGTCTCGTGTTACGATTCATAAATTCCTTTCAAGTAATTTTGTTGTAGTCGATATTCATATTATTTAGTGTCCTAAACAAAAAACTTTCTTTCAAAAATAAATTATATTAAATAATGCAACTTATTTGTTTTAACCATCTTTTGATTTCCTTTTATAAAATCATTATATTAGAATAAGTTTATGAAAATTTTATTTAAATTTTATTTTTTACATTAAAAATTATTGGCATTACTAAATAAGGCGATTCTATTGCTTTAAATGATTTGGTTTTATTTATGAGGGAAAGTTTCCTTGGGTAAAAGTCGGTTTTGGTACAAAGGTTTTTAATCATTTTTAATTAATGGGTCGTTTTTGGGTTTGTTTTGGTATTCATTGGGTGTCTCTAGCATCATTGATGCGTTTGTTAGGTCTAAAGTTCGTTCGTTATGTCGATATTTATATTCGGTTGTTTCTACTTTTGGGATTGTGTGATTTTTGAGTCCATACCAATTAGTGCATGTGAAGTTTGGTATTTGCTCATGGCGTGATTCTAGAGTTGATGGTTTGTTCATATCTTCCTGAAGTGGTGCGGACTAAATTAGTAGCGAAGCGAATGGAATTATTCGAAATCCCAAGTTGGAATTGGAGAGTTTTTGTTTTATTTTTGATTTAGTACCTTTTAGTTGTGGGAAACGTCTGTATTGCTTGGTAGGAAGAAAGGTGAGTAGTTTGAAATGTGCATAGATTATCTCGAGTAGAGTGAGATAGAAAATTCGTATGTAATGTCACCAATGGAGGGTGCACGGGGATGACGTAGCTAAGATTGTTTTTAGGATGCGTAATGGACACGTTCAAGTTTACGGCTATGCCTTTTGGGTTAACCAATGCACTAGACGGTTTTTCATGGTAGTTAATAAGCGGGTGTGCAATGGCCGTATTATAGACCAAGCTTAGTTAACGTTTATATTTGGACGATATTTTAGAAACCGACCCGAAGTCTAAGGAGGGTACGAGGCGCACGTAAAGATGATCGTTGGAGACACTGAAGAAGAGCAAGATGTACATGAAGTTTTCCAAACAACGTGGGTAGCTTATCTAGATGTGGAAGGAATCAATATTGGGTAAAGAATGCCGAGATCTGGCATTGCCGGAAGGGAGCAAACGATTTCGTAGTATACTATGACGCAGAGTTAGGATTTGGAAGCATGTGTTTGGAAAAAAGGGAGAGGTGAATGTTGAACGTCGCGACAACTGAGAATCTTATAAAGGATATATGATAACGTGATAGGCTTGCACCTTATAATGCTTGATGGCATTTAAGTGAACGAACGTGGAGAGTGATCTATATGTATCTTGAACGTTCAATCACACTTTCAATCGGAAGGATTGAAATGAGGCATTAGTCGATGGATGATAGTTTATTTAGTGTGGTATGTTTAAGGCCAAAGTACCATCTGGGTAAGGAAAATGTGGTTTGTGAATCGTGGAGTAGGAAAAAGAGTAAAGCCAGAATGAGTTCTGGATTGACGTATGACGATCCAAGCTAAGATCGAGAAAAGGATGTTGGTGGTGTAAAATAAGATGTCCAAAGCAAAGAACGTGTCAACATAAGATGTTGCGTGGCTTGGACCAACGAGTGTGAAAAGAGGTGGAGAGTGGTTTATATTGGCTATTGAAGAGGCATATACGATAAAGTATTATATCCATCCTGAAGCGGATGCAACTTAGTGTGGTCTTTGGTTTTCAAATTGGTGGTCGAGTATGAAGAAAAAATATAGCATAGTTGCTGGTTTGCTAGATATTTAGGTATTCGAGAGTGAAGTTGAGTTCAAGGGTCTTCGGATTGTATGCTACACCTGAGTCATCCGAGTAGAAGTGAGAAAGGATAACTAAGGATGTTATTGTCAAGTTACCAAGTTTGAGTAGTGGATACGATGAGATTTAGGTGTAGTTAATGGACTGACCAAGTCACCTCATTCCTAGCTATGCTTAGGACGTGTATGGTGGATGTTACAGGTAGTTGGGCTACTTATCTTTCGTGAGAGGAGTTTTCCCTAAGGTGGGGGATTCATCTTCGGTATGAGAGTGCTTCACTTGAAAGGCATTTGTGTGGAAAAAGGAATGTAGGCAATCCCCCTCTTTTACCGTTTTATGGGTTGTAACTAGCGACATCAAGATTGAATGAACCGAGTTTGGTTCAAGAATTATCCTAGTCTAAGGTTTAACTGTTAGACTTGAGGCTGGTAATTGAGTGTTACTTAGAGTATTCAGTTTGAAGGGTGTATGATGTTTCAAAAAGTATGGTAAGTTGATACCAAGGTAAGAAGGTCATTCAGATTTTTGCAATGGTTTTGGTTGATTTACCCTAAAGAGTTTGAGATGTGTGCAATGTCATGTTTAGTGCGTCAAATTCGAATTTGTGGTTTTGCTAAAGAACTATTAGAAGTAATTAATGTTCATTAAGTTAAGATTCGATTGGTAAAGTTATTTTATGAATAAACTCGAAGTCGAGCCGATTCTTTAAAAACGTTAGGTTTTGTAACAACTTATAACGTGGTTTCAAGACAGTTCTTGTTTGATGAGTTGGGAGACCGGGTTGTAAATGACGTTGTTACACAACCTAAGGTTTTGATGAGTTTTCTCGATGACGAGTGAGGTTCAATTAGTGGATGTTTCTTTTCGTTTGGGGTTGTTGTGTTGCTAATTGCACCCTTGTGGGGGGTAAGAAAAGTCATTAGCAGTTGGATTCGGTTTGTGAAAGTTTGTTGAGATTAAGGTTGACAAGACTCTTTGTTTTGTCAAGGAACCGTTGAGTTTGTGGACCGAGAGGTCAAGAGTTTAAAGCGTAGTGAGATAGTGTTAGTACAATTTCGTTGGAATTCGAAGCGTGTCCCTGAGTTTACTTGGGAACGCAAGGATCAAATTAGGTCTAAGTGTCCTCAGTTGTTTGTCGATAGTGATATTGCCTCGAGTAGTTAAATCTCGGGACGAGATTTTCTTAAGGTGGGGATAATGTAACAACCGTGACTTGAGCAGGTTAGTCAAACCTTTAGTGTTGACTTATATGTCTGTTGCAATGTACGGTTTATGTGATTTTATGTGTTATGTGTGCTATTATGTGTTTATGAGGTATTGGTAATCCATTTATTGAGTGTGATTATCTCAATAAGATTGGAATAATGGTGAAAAATTGTGATTTTCTTTCGTTCACTTTTAAGTGACAAGGAAATAATTATCGTTAATTTAATGTTTTGTCTTAAATGTGTAAGTATTTATACGTATACATATTTTTGTGTTAGTAATTTAAGATAAGTTTAGGTTTTAAAGGTTAAGTTAAGAGAAATAAGTTTGTTAAAATATGAGAATTTCTGGTAAACTTTCTATTTTTAGAAAGTGAAATTTGAAATGAAAAGTTATTTTTAGAAAGTAATTTTCAAGCAAAATGGTTTAACAAAATTAGTTCAGGTTTTTATAAAACTTAAGTATAAAGATAATTAATTAAATAAAAAAAAATATTTTTTTTACCCATGAATAGTAAATCCGGATTTTATATAAAAAAAGGGAAAATAAAAAGAAAATAAAATCCTAATTAAACTAGGACTCTAAATTAGGGATTATCTAATTAGTTTTCTTCCCTATAAATATAAAAACCCAATCCCTCCCTTTCCCCACCCTTTTGATCGACCGAATTTTTGAGGAGCCAAGGAGAAGAAAAATTTAGGGATTATTCAAGTAAGTTTTCTTTAATTTTATGCTTAATTCTAATTATAATTCTTAGATTATGTTAACCTAATTATGATGGATTAGAAAATTAATTAGGATTAATCAATTAGGGTTCATGTTTCTGTAATTAATATAATTAAGTTAATTGGGGGTGATTAGGATTAATTATATGCATAATTGTGTAATTGGTTAGGGTTAAATCACTTTAAATCATGAGTTTAATATGAGCAGAATTTTGGGTCGACTTGCTCAGCTTATATCTCATGATTGGAAACGAGTTTTTTTATGAATCTTATGAGTTTTGATTTAAGTTTCAGAGTGGTTTGTTTCTAAAACATCCGGCCTCGAATGATTTTGAGTTCGGAAAGGCATTCAAAAGTCTTTTACAAAAAAAGTTGTCTGCAGTATTACGGGCCAGATTTGGTATAATTTCGGGGAGTAAACCCCAACATTAAAATTAAATTGGGAATTAGCCTTCTACAGTAGTTAATTCCTATGAGTATTTTTAAATATCCACCAAAGGAGATTTAATCAATTCGAAGCTCTAAGTTATTCTTTTTAGGGTATACATTTTAGTGTACATTCGACCCGGAATCTAGGACAGTTTCTAAGTTTGATTTTATTTTGAGAAGGTTAACATGCAATTGATGATTTGAGAATCACTGTTTGGCTGTAGACATGTAGGAACATGTATGATTTTTGTTTGAAATTTATTTAGGTGTTTAAGTGGTGCGTTTAGGTCGCACAAGTCGGTGTAAAATTCTGCATTAGAGCAGAAAGTTGTAAGTGTTTAAAATAAAAGTAAAGAGTAAATAAAAGATACAATGAAGGTATAAAATGATGGTAGAGAGTCTTTACATATAGTATAGATGATATTAGTCCATCATTAGGGTTGTTATATTGGATTAAGCGTTTAGCTTACCGATGGTAACATGAGCTTTTATTGTGTATAGTTGTTAAGGAAGGAGTTTGAATTGCTTGTAGCTGCGCAAACAGGTGAGTGTCATAGCCCTATCTTTTCTAAGATTTTTCATTGGGGTGGAAACGATGCAATGAGTATTGAATGTTTTATTACTGTGATATTTGATGGTTGAGCTGAAAATGCATGTGCTTTATGACTATTACTTGCTATGTGTTGAATGAGAATGACAAGTGGAGCAGGGTTGGATTGGATCGTTGGATCATTCCTTCCTCACTTGGGTTGAGCCGAGCTTCTTTTGAACCGAACTATTTTGTTTGAGCTATATTGATTTGAATTGTGTTGAATTGAGCTGATTGATTTGTAGTATGTGATAGTTCATGATATGCCATGCAACTGTTTATCTTTATCACAGTAATGTTGGAATTGTTTTGAAATGTTTTGAGGTTGGTGTCTAAAACCTATGGCATCTCACCAACCTAGTGTTGACGTGTTTTAGCATCGTTTTCAGGTAACTCGGGTGATCGAAATTGATGTTAGGAGAGTTGCTAGTGAGACTATAAGATGCAAGTTGAAGATCTATGATTTTCTCCCTATGCGTTTTATTTGGCATATGTTTGATTTGATTTCTAGAATTTGTTTTGATATGAAAATCATTTATTTCTAAAGCGCCCCCGTTTTAACCACTTATTCATTAATAGATAAAAACTACGATAAAAATTAAATAAAATTATTAAAAGGCTTTAAGAACGGGAGTTCGTCATCCTCGATTTTTCACGATCCCCAAACCAAGCTTAAACGAAATCACAGTCAAATATAAAATTAGATGTTAACACTACTCATAAATGCTAATTATGTAAGTATAAACTTAACTTTTTGCTCCCATTATTCCTAAATCCTCTAAGTATTTTATTATTATTTTTATTGTTGACAAATAGATTATGTCCTTATTAATATAAAGTAAACCCGGTTTAGACCATAATTAATTTGAAATCCTTTTCTAAAGAGACGATATGGTGAGAATAAGGTCCACATTAAGGTTCTAATTTCGCATGATTTAGGGGTTATCCTTTTTATTTCATCCGAAACAACTCAAATACGAGTCCAGAGACGGAGGCTTTATTTAGATTACCCTAGAGTTGAAATTTAGCTTTATTATTATTATTATTGCAACATTATTAAACCTTGGTCCTTTAAACAACTGCCACATCGGTATGCGAGCCGACTATGGTCCAGGAGTCTTATTTCGACCTTGGTAATTTCCTCAACCTTTTAAAAGGCTACAACATCGGTTGTGAGCCGGCAAGATGCAGCAAACTTTTATCAGTCTTGGATTATTACTATGTGCCTTATTTAGAAGACTGCCACATCGGTTGTGAGCCGGCAAGAGACAGTAAACTTTTATCAGCCCACAGTTTTTATTATTATTATTATTACCTCCACCCTTTAAACGACTACCACATCGGTTGTGAGCCGGCAAGAGGTAGTGGTCTTATTTCGGCTTCGGTTTATTACATAACTATTATTATTATAGCCAAATTTCAAGTCCTGTGGTCTTTTAACAACTGCCACATCGGTATGCGAGCCGACCATGGTCTAGGAGTCTATTTCCCCACAACACTGACAAAACCTCGATGTGTACCTTACTTTCACCAGAAGGAATCTCTACGAAGTGATTTAAACTAAGAATCGCAAAAACCTAAAGTAACTTTATTTATTCAACAATTATATAACGTTTATTAAGCTGGTGGGAGCAAAAAGCCACAATTAACCTCTATGAGCTCTAAAGAGATCCAACTACTCCACGCTTAGCATCTAACTTATATTCAACTCTATTATTTTTCGTTCTTTGCAAAATTTTAAAGTTAAGCAAACGCTTAGTCTCGAAAGCTAAAGGGAAAGCTAGAGTTTAATACTCGGTCAAGTCAAAATATCTTTAGTTCTACGGGCCTTATTTCTACACATTTTTATATTATTATATTTATATATATATATTTTTTCCATCATCGTTATTTTTCATTTTTTTATATATATAAAATAAAGCAAAATTTTGGTTAAAACAGGGTTGCGTGAGGCACAAGCAGGCACATGCATGATCAATTTCGACATAAATCCCCCCACACTCAGAACGGAACATTGGCCTCAATGTTCAAAAATATCAGGTTTTACCCCCACACTTAAGAACGAAAAAGGCAAATGCTTTAAATTCCAAGTGTGAAAAGGGAGATAATATATATATATATAAGATTAATGTGTTTGCTTGGAGAGTTCGTTTGGATAAGCTGCCTACTCGGTTGAATCTTTCCCTTAAAGGTATTGATATTTCACTATTCGTTTTGCCCTCTTTGTCATGCTCCTCATGTCGAATTCAGGTTCCATTCTTATTTTCTTGTCTAATGGCTCGTTATTTATGAAGGAAACTTATGCTTTAATGAGAGCTCGATGACATTGATTTAGCCTCTTATGATGATTGGCTTTTATGGCTTAATTCCTCTCGGATTTCTAAGCGGCTGAAACAGATTTTGGAAGGTATTTGTTATGTGAAGTGGTGGCTAATTTGGCACTTCAAGAATCAGTTGCTTTTTGGTGCTACGAATCCGTGTAAGGAGCTTCTTTTTGATGATTTGGTTCAAATTTCTTTTAATTGATGTTCTAATCGTTGGTTTCTAAACTAAATTGAGTTACTTGCATGAAAAATCCTTATACCTTTTGCTTGTAATTCTTTTCTAGCATCTTGCTAGCTTTTAATAAATCCGCCGTTAAAAAAAACATATAATCTTCTTTGGGTTTATGCTATGAACATTATATTTCGAAGGTGATGTATAAGAGTGCGTATAAGAATGAGAAAAGCATGAAAAATGACACTCAAATGAATCTTCATTATATAATACGAGTATTATTTTTAAATTTTTGAGTAAAGTGCAAAAATCATGTGGTTTGCCAAAAAACCGTCTCACGTCCCTCGTTAAATTTTCGCCCAAAAATCATCCCCCCCCCCCCCCCCCCCCGTCAGTGTTTTAAGGCACGGTACATCCCTTGGACTAACGGTGCAAATTTTTTTCCGTTAAGTATTAATGAGGGTCTTAAAGGAGGGTATTGTTGTCTTTTTGCTGCCACATGGATGTACAGTGAACCTTTGTTTTGAAATTTTTTTTTAGAAAAAATATTTTTTTACATTATTATTCGTAAAAAAATTTATAATTTTAAAAAAAAATCGCACTTTTTAAAATCTTAAGTTTTTTTTTAAAAATATTACATTTTTCGTACTTTTTGAATTTAAAAATAATTATTTTTACGTTATTATTTGTGAAAATTTTTATTATTCGTACCTTTAACTTTTTTAAAAGATTTATAAAATTTTAAAATTTTCTTTTTTATTTTTCGAAAAAAAATTATTTTTTTTTAGTAAAAAACGTAAAAATGTATAAAACAGTTTAAAAAAGTTAATTTTTTTATATTTTAAAAAAAATTCAAAGACAAAAGTAAAAATGTTGTAATTTTTTTAATTTTTTCTTAACTTTTAAAAAAATTTAATTTTTTTCGTAACAAAAATAAATAATCTTTTAAATTTTTTTTAATATTAAGATTTTAAAAAGTACGAAATTTTTTGTAAAAATAATTTAAATTTTTTCACGAATAATAACGTAATTTTTTTTTAAATTTAAAAAGTACGAAAAAATTAAGATTTTAAAAAGGGCGAATAATTAATGTAAAAAAATACTTTTTAAATAAAAATTAAAAAAACAAAGAAAAACTAAAAATACTTATTTTTTTTTAAAATCAAAGGTTTATCATGCATTCATGTGACAGCAAAAAGACAACAATACCCTCCTTTAAGACCATCGTTAATTCTTAACGGAATTTTTTTTTGCATCGTTAGTCCAAGGGATGTACCGTGCCTCAAAACACTGACGGAGGGATGATTTTTGGGCGAAAATTTAACGAGGGACGTGAGACAGTTTTTTGGCAAACCACATGGATGATTTTTGGACTTTACTCTAAATTTTTATGATAAGGAATTGACATTTATCATGAATAGAAGAAAAACAAATTGTAACGACATATAGGGACTCAGTAAATGTCTCCAATTGTAATTAAACTATACGTGTAATTACGTGTGCAAATCTGTTACAGTCATACATCCGAGTTTGTTTAAAATCCTTCAAGACCAACAAACTTTTACAGCAAAAGATAACTACTTATCAAAGTAAATTTGTTTTTGCTATGGCAAGTACTATTGAAACTTCCAAGAAAAATCTTCTAACCCGTTTATTCTAGGAAGTTAAGTTACCCATGCATCCATCATGCACGAATCCGAATTTACTTTATCATAAAAAAAAACTACTATAATTTTTACCCCATGCGAAAACAAATGGAAAAAACGGCTCTAATGGTAGTCGACAATAAACACACTTATAAATTTACATCAAAATAGTCACAGAACGAAGTTGCCATGCAAATTCTTGTGAGCCTAACTTTCACGCAATTTTTGTCTCTCCTCTCTTTCTTGGAAAATTTCCTTGGAGCTTGTTTCTTTCTCAACATTATCTTTAACTGTAATGGATGTACATTTGTTCTTGTCACAAGTGTCTTTGTTGATGTATATTTTGTGGTGTGATCCACAAAAAACATTGTAATGTCTTAAGATCAATTGGGTGAATTCCTAACCTCTCATTTTTCCATCATAATAAATAAACTCACTTTCCACCTTTTTTTATAAAACTTATCAATTTCTAGCAAACGAATAACATCGTTAAACGACTTAAACTTAACCATCGCGGTCGAGTATTTTTGTTTCTTTCTTTAGAGGGGCATCTTTTATTTATTTTGACGAACTTAAAAATTTTTCTTTTTTTTTCAATCACGTCTGACAATATACATGTTGATTTTATGAATCACCATGTGATTGTGATACAAATCACTATGTGATTTTTTTAGACGTGATTGAAAAAAATGAGAGAAAATCGTCGAGAGTATCGCGACGAGTATTTTGTTTATCTTTTTATAAAGGGGGCACTATCTATATACTTTTCGACGCTTTTTTTTTCGATTTTTTTTTCAGTAACAGTTGAAAAATCACCGTGTATTAATGAAATCACATGTGGAAAATATTTTTTTTTTGTTTTTTTTTTTTTGTATCACTATTCTCATTGCGTTTTTTCAGGACGTGTTGAAAATAAATCAGGAAAAAAAGTTCGTCGAAAGTATCGCGACGAGTATTTTTTTATCTTTCTATAGAGTGCACTTCTATATACTTTCGACGAACTTTTTTTCCGAATTTTTTTTCACTCACGTCTGAAAAAATCACATGTGATTTGTATCAAAATCACATGTGATTTATGTTTAAAATCACATGTGTTTTTTTTTTTCTGAACGTGAATCAAAAAAAAAATAATCGAAAAAAAAGTTCTTCGAAAGTATATAGAAGTGACCCTCTATAGAAAGATGATTTAATTCTCGTCGCGATGGTATGTTTCGTTTTGCGTAACGATTAACGGTTTGTGAGATATTTAATTTTAAAAAAATAGGATGAAAAGTGGGTTTTTTAATTAAATAAAATTAATTTAATTCTATACCATTAGATGGAAATAAAAATAGTTGGTTGAGATTGAATGTGAATTGTTCTTTGACATTGTGATAGTGTTCTCATAGGAACTTTTCACATGTATATATATATATGATTTCCACCATTAGGTCATTCCATTCTCTAAAATTTAGTTAGAGCTTATATCATAGCACTTTAATGGAGTCTAATAATGTTCAAAATCTTTTGGTTGTTTTTCCTCAAAAAGGGTCTCGTTTTTAAAGGCTTCAGGTAGCTTTCGTTCCAAGAGTAACAATACTTCGAACTCCACTTCTCCCACGTTAATGTCTCCTAGATCGCCGAAACGAAACACCAACAATAGAGAGCAAGAGTTTAGATCAGTTTTTGCCCGTTTTGATGCTGATAATGATGGAAAGATTTCAGCTTTGGAGTTGCGCTCGTACTTTGGCTCCATTGGTGAGTACATGTCACACCAAGAGGCTCAGGGTGTGATCGTGATTTGGACACAGATGGCGATGGTTTTTTTTGATTTCCAAGATTTTATGAGGCTAATGAAGGTGAACAATGAAAAGGATGACGTTAAGGCGGCGTTTGAGATGTTTGAGTACGAGAAAGGGTGTGGACGGATTAGTCCAAAGAGCTTGCAAAAGACATTAAGTCGACTTGGCGATTCAAAAACTTATGATGAGTGTTTGCAAATGATTAAGATGTTTGATACTCATGGCAAAGGAGCTGTTGATTTCAATGAGTTTCAACAGATGATGACAGCTTAAATTGTAAAATTAAGTTGATCGTGTGTTAATTAATGGAGGATAAAAATTTTAATACAAGTAGTGATTGAACAGTTGTTACTTAACAGATCAATTAATGTTTCTTAAATAACAGCTATAAGCGTATAACAAGATAACATCCCGTAGATCGACTACTGACATTTAGATGGAAACCATGCATTTAGGTTATATTAGCAATAACTTAATTACGGGGTAGTATCTAATATTAGTCATCTGTATTAGGTACTGATAGGAAGGTTGCTTAGAGCACACGGTACAGTGTTGAGTTAGAGGCTCAAGTTATAGTAAAAAACAAGCATGATTACCCGCGCGTTGCTGCGGGTCGTTAATTTTTTTCGCGTAGTTGCGAGGCATTATTATTTTTTATTTTTTTTATTTTGTGTGGTTTTATTTTTTCGTCCTCATGTTTAATAGTTTGTTTTTTTTCTTATATGGGCTTATGTGTGATACGGGTTTTTTTAAATATAATTTTATAGAAACCTGGGCTTTAAATGAGAATCGTGCGTTACTGCAGGGCGTTTTTTAATTGTATTGTGTGCGGGTTTATTTTTTCGGTCTCATGTTTAATAGTGCGGGTTAATTTTTGCGTTAAAATTTTATTTTTATTCTTTTCTATTTTTTATTTGTGCGGATTTATTTTTTCGGTCTCATGTTTAATAGTTTGTTTTTTTTTATATAGGCTTATGTGTTGGGCCTCATGTCGCGAGTATTTTTTTATCTGAGTAAGTCAATATTTTTGTAGGTTTTTATTTTTTATTTTTATGCCGAGCGGTTTTTTTACATTGCCTACAAAAAAAAAAAAAGAGCCAAATGGGCCGGCCCAAATTGGGAACCCATTGGGCGGGTACTGTAGCACCAGCTGCCAAACGGCAGCGTTTTAACCTATATATAGTATATAGATATAATGTGTTACGTGCACCTTATAGATATTAAATGTGCATATTAGTAATAGTAATGTTTTTAACATTATTGGACGGTGTCTTTTTTTTGAACAAATTGGAATGTGTCTTGACACACATTTTATGTAGTACATGCACCATCCAAACTATCTTCATATTGACTACGTGTACAAATAATAACGAATAGTCTCTAAAAAAAGATAAAGAAAAGAACGTAAAATAATGGCCCACGATAACAGTCCAATGAAAAAAGCCCAGCCTGTATTTTTTTTGTCGCCACTTGTAACGGAGATTAGGATGTAGATAATATTCAATTTTAGCAGTTACAAAATAAAAAATAACTATAAAAAGGTTAAGAGATAATATAAGCTTCCAAATCTGAAATGCTTCTCAAGTAGAATTATAAAAAATAACTATAAAAAGGTTAAGAGATAATATAAGCTTTCAAATCTGAAATGCTTCTCAAGTAGAATTCAAGTTTTACGTGAGCAAGATTTCATATTTGAAGACGTAATACTATTCTTAACATAAATGCTCCATGTAAAATACCATATATAAGTTGTCAACATTTCCTTATATCAGTCGATGTGGGATTTGTTGTTAAAGCTAATTTTGTTAAATAAAA
>BQNB010112315.1:0-19298 GCA_026074375.1 Tanacetum coccineum
TTGAAAAAGAGGAATACTTACACATTACACCAACGATGGTGATAGGGTAATAAGTTAGAAGGATCAACTAAGGAGTAGTGCATGATTAAGTGAGCACGTTTATTTACCTATACGAATTCGCTCCACTTTGACTTTTCTTGCATAATTAGGAGTAGTTTAGTTTAGTTTAAAACCACCTCTCTCAACATATTGATTTTACTTGCTTTCTAAAAAAATATAAAAACACAAAAATACTCTTCTCTCAACCCTTAGATCTTAGTGACATACAATTCGAACCTACTGATAAGTGTAGAATACACATATCCATTTGTACCTAAAATAACCCAATTAAACCCAAAATAGACCAAAAATGGCAAAAATATGCTTGTATTTGTGTTTTGTGTGTGCAGGTATGGATAAGTCAAAAATCACAAGAAAACAGTCAAAAACGAGCAAGCACGGACACGAGAATCAGAAGAGTACAAAGCCGAAGCCCGAAAAGTCAAGCTTCAAGGAAAAGGAAGACAAGGACCATTTGTGTAAACTCCCCAAAGTCCAACAGTTTTAACTGTCGAAATTTGGGCGCCAAACCCATTTACTATTCATCGTCTCCCCCGTTTTCACCCCCATGGTAAAACAAAGGGCTTATGGAAATTAAAGGGCTAGATGGTCAATTAAGGAGCTCATAAGTGCAAGGCAAGGGTCAAATCAGTCTTTCCAAGGGATTCATTAGCTCAAGATCAAGCTCAAGCCACGCGGCAATGAAAGAAGCACAAATTCATATGGGTTTTTTTGTACTAAATCACTCAGAGAAGAAGCACAAGTGAGCCTCACAAGGATTGCCAGCTTGGCAATCCGTGTGAGGTCACTTAGTGATCCAACGGCTTAAAACTTAGCCCCAATGATTGATTGATTGGATGGCAGAGATTGATGGGCGCTCAAAGGCCTAGAAGCTTCACTTTGGTGCTATAAATAGCACCCTCTTCTCACACACAAAGGGATCTAGTTTTTAGTAATCTTTTCATATCTAGGTTTTTAGTAATTTTTAGTTTAGCTTAATTTCGTAACTTTACCTAAATGTAATTTTCCTTAAATGTTTTTGTAATCTCTTTTTCTAGTAATGTAATTCAGTTTTCAATTAATGAAACTCAGTTTTTATTTGTCATAAGATCTTCTTATTTTCAACCTTTAAGCTCTCTTAATAAGCCGAATTGTCTAAATAAAGTAATAAGCTCATTTAAAGCTCTTTCAGTCTATAAGCTGAAATAGAGCTATTTGAATTCAGTATTAATCTTACCTAAACCTTAAATCAGTTTAATCTATCATGGATCTTATTGGATTAGAGCTTTTGGAAGGGGATCTTAACTTGGAAGAGATCCCAAGGACTTATACCCTAGCTTATTAATAAGCTAGGGAGCTTGTAGCTGCCATTATTGGTTCCTTTTGTTTAGCTAAAGGATCAAGTAAGTTTCTCTTTTCACTCTTCTCTAATTTCAGTTTAAATTGCTTAGTTATAGTTTATATGCTTAATATTGCTTATTTGCTTATTCTCTTTGCTTATTAGTGTTTAAATATCTCTTCTAGTGCTTATTAGTTATATGTTCTAGTCTGTTTTTGCTTAAATAGTTATAGATCATTAGTTACTAATTTCTGTCATAAAAACTCATAAAATCCAAAAATATTAGCTTAATTAGTTAAGATCTTAGAATTTTACTTATTCAGTTGTTTAATCATGATTGCTAAGTTTGTTTTAAGCTAGTTTTTATCTGGTATTTAGTATTTGTTCATTAGATTTCTCTTAAAAAGTTTTTCTCAAATCTGTCATAATCTAAAAGGGGTGTTTGGTTTAGTGCACTCTTGATTTACACTAGCAGTACTAACATAAGTTAGTACTGCTGAACTTTTACACTAGCAGTACTAACCTCAGTTAGTACTGCTGTGTTCTTAGCTTAATTTGGATAGATAATTTGAAGGTTTAGTTTGCCAAATTCAGTAGGAGTTAAGTTCTAATATAGCTTAATATAGTTTAAGTCTTTAATTTTGTTTCCTAGCTTATTGTCTTAGCTTATTTTGCTGTCAAAAGTCATAAAAAACCTTAAAAGCCAAAAACAGTACTTAGGATTTAAATTTGTTAATTTAGCTTATGGATCTAGATTTTATAGCTTAATCAGATAGATTATAAGTATTTTAATAAGTCCTTAAAGTTTTAGAGTCTAGTTTAGCCTATTAAGTTTTCTAGTCTATTTGGAGTTTGTGTTACTTTGCTTATTTCCTGAGTTTGCTTGTTTCATGCTTAATATCAGAAGTTTAAAAGCACTTCTAGCTTAGTTTTCTTTGCATTTTTAGATTAAGCACATCATAAGCTTTCTAGATCACTTTTTCTTTTTCATTTTGAGCTTATTTTGAGTTTTTTATAGCTTATTTTCTAAAATCAAAGGTTAAGCCTTCCTTTCTGAGGTCAGTTTAGAAATAAGCTCTTTAAGAGCTTATTAGTGGATTTCAGCCCAAGTAGCTTTTATTAATTTTGTTCCCATTAGCTTCATTTACAACTTTGCTTCTTTGAGTTTTTCATTTTAAGCTCTTTAAAATTTCGAATGCTTAATGGACTTAATTTGTGATCGGGATAGATTCTCAGGGTAGATAGTGTAACTTTCAAATTTAGTTGTTTACTAAGTTGGCCCTGTGTTAGTTGTTAAGTTTCACCGTTAGTCTCTTAGATCTTTGCACCATTAGTCCATTAGTTAAGTTTTAATTAGTAATTAGGTTTAATTTTTAATTAGTTTTATTAAACTTTTATATAAAGATAAAAATTAGGGCTTTTATTTTTAATAATTTTCTGCGATTTTTCTTTATTTAGTGAAATTTTAGTTTACATTTTTAGGGTTAAATCTTAGTCAATTTGCTTTATAGTTGCATTTCCGTATTTGTTTAATTGTTCAATTTAATTTTATTTTCCTTACCGGTTTTAAATAGACCGTACTATATATTATATTATATATATTTTTGAGAGTGAATTTTATCAAGGGTAACTTGGTAATTTTTCTTAATTACTCTTTTAAAGTATTATATTTATATATATATATTTTACGTGTGTGAAACTGCTCAATCTGTTTTTGGCGCCGCTGCCGGCCTCTATAAGCTTCATAAGCTACTCCGCCAAACACACCGTTAATATAAATCTTTTTAAATTTTTTATGTTTATCATTACATTTGAGGGGTATATACCGGATTGTTTTGCTCGAACACTGTCACACACTATCACGTCGATTATTTTAAGCTAAGTATTCCAAAATTTCATAGATCCGTTTGTGCTTGTAACATGCATGTTATATTTTTAATGGATTTACGTAACTAAATGAGAAACATGACAAAAGCCATTTTATGCAACTTTGCAATCTAACGACTATTCTACCAAATTCCAAGTGGATACATCTTTTGATATTAACCCTTGACTAGCTTTTTAGTGTTTGGGTTTCTTTTTCTTAATATGTTCCCTCCGGGACTGAAACTCGGGCGGACGGCGGAAAATCGAAGCGTCGCGACTGGCAGGGCGCGAGTCGCGCGACAAAAGCCATTTTATGCAACTTTGCAATCTAACGACTATTCTACCAAATTCCAAGTGGATACATCTTTTGATATTAACCCTTGACTAGCTTTTCTTTTTCTTAATATTTCCCTCGACCTTTTCAATATATCTACTACCCTAATTAATCTAGGAATGTTGGGTAGAACATGGGTTACGGGAGCACCACAAATTCAATATCCACATCACCTCTCTAAATTTTTGTTTTAATTACATGTGAGAATTCATAATTGAATTGCTAAACTTTTAATTATTTGCTCATGGTTTGTAATAAGTTTGTTGCCTTTCTAATTCCATTAATATATATCTCTGTAATATTCACTAGTTTTAATCCCCGTGCACGCACGAGGTTTGTACATTATGTTTTTTTTAAATATATATATAATTTTTATTTTTTCTGTTTTATAAGTTATGAAAGTTTAAGGGGTTATTTGTTTTTTTAAGTTATAATAAAATTTGTAAATTTATAAATTTACACTTAACTCTATATAATTTATTTAAAATTAAACCACTAAAGTTTTATTAATTACCTCCTCTTTTTTTCAAGTTTTTGTTTTTATAAATTTGACACATATATTTGTATATATTTTTTTTCTCCATCAGATTTCTCCACCAAAATAGTGCCAATTTTGGAAGTATTTATGCTTTTTAATTATTAAACATATATTCAAAAATTATAAAAAATTAGAAGCATCATACCTAATAAGGAAATATTTTTTTTTTTTGAAATGCAAAAGTCCCCACTTTTCGTTTTCCTTTACTAGGTAAAAGATTACTGTAGAAATGATGATGTACAATCAAATAGTTACATGTATTTCTTATAACGATGTTTGTAAATTCCGCATTTCGTTGGGGTTTTATGCTTTAATTCTTTGCTAAATTTATACATGTTCCAACATATTATTTAGATACATAAAATATTACGTACTGATCTAACACTATTATCATAAATACCAAACACTAACGTCAATCACTAATTCCAGTGAAAATGTAGATTATGATAGTCACATATATACTGTATTTCTTATGCATTCTTTCGTTATATAACATTAACGTGTTGTATTTGGAGTCTTGGTCCTAATGGTACTTTTACCGTTAAGGATGCTCGTTATAGGATTGACCAAAATATCCTTCCCACTCTTGTTCATGCTACTACTTGGGATAAATCTATCCCCCGGAAGGTCAAAGTGGTTTATGTGGAAAGGCTTTCCTTGGACCGACTCCCTCATTAGATTGAATCTCTCTTCTCGCGTGTAATGGATATTCTGGTCCGCCCCCCGATCTCTTGTCCTTCTTTTGCATGTCCAATGTTTAATCTGCTAATAATGTTTTCTCGAATGCGACATGCTACCGATATGTGGAACTCGTTTTAGATGGTTGTGATATTCCCTCTTTTCAGCATCTTCTTGGATTACATTCAATAGATTGAGTCATGCTCTTGGCATGCTTCAAAGAGAAAAAAACACAGGTTTCTATGTTAGTGTACTACTTCGGGTTCTTTGAGGCTTTGGAGATAAACTGAAAAGCGCCACATTTTAAACTCTCACACAAACCACACCATCATACAGACACATCTCAAAGAACAAACAGACATCTCAAAATCACAACAATTCATAAACAAATCTCAACTCTCAAAGAGAAACCAAAAAAAACAAAAAAATCACCACATTACACACAATAAACTCTCAAAAAAAAATCAATCAATACTTCAGAACATAATGACAGAAAATAACACAAACTCTCAAACAACAAACCAATAGAACTCTCAATCTCCCAGAGTAAACACGAACAAAAAGGTCAAACCAAGACCAACAACAAAAAAACAAACCTCGACCTTCACCACAACAACAACAAACTCACTCCAAAAAAATCATCAAAGATCAACCCACAACTCTCACAAAACCCCTCTCAAACACTCTCACAAGTCTAACAACAAAAATTCAACAAGTCAAAATAAACTCCTCTCGACGACAAATGCGATACACACAATAAAATCAAACACTCATACAAAATCACATAAACTCTCAAACAGAAAACAAACTCAACACTCTTATCAAGCATCTCAGTACTCAATAAACACAACTAAACACAAACAAAATAACAAAGACTACCACTCCAAGCCTCTCAAAAACACATCTCACAAAAAAGAAGTCGTCACAACACCAAAAAAAACTCTCAACTCTCACACAACAACAAAAAAAAACACTCAACAACAAAAGAATCAAAAAAAGAAACAAACCACTCGCCAAATCTACACCAAAAAACAAAAACACTCAAAATTTTAACTCTCGACATCTCACAAAATGCTGAACTCTCAACATAAAAAACACAAACTCTCTAAACTCTCAAAAAACCTCAACTCCAAAGAACTTCATCATTAAATCAATAACTCTCACAGCGACATTACACCAACCAAAGTCAAAAATCAACAAAAAAAAATTATGTGGTTCCGTTGTAGGAAAAGTGATCTTTTCGATAATGTTCGTGTTCTCTTCATTTTTCGTGTGGCTTCACAATAGGGACCATATGAAGTTAACTTGAATGACTTACTGTGGCTTATGTATCCCCTTTCAACAATCACGCGTATGACAATGGTAGAGCTGCTTTTGGTTTTTTTCTGGAAGCTGGCGTATCAAGTTCGCGGCTTCTTCGTCCGGTTTTGAGATGTTTCTTCTTTCATCCTTCTCATCGGGACTTGTTTGGGGTTTCATCAAGAATCCATTCCGAAGTGAAAAACCGGGCTCGGCCTCCGGGAATGGGGAGTTTTTCTTTTGCCGAAGTGAAAACCGGATCCGTCGGATCTACGTGTCAAAAGTTTTTTCATCCCTTTTGATACCCCTCAGCATTAAAGGTCTCGGATTTTACCATTTTTGATGTATGTAGTTCACTATTTTTGTTGACATCTATTGTCCCCAGTGAAAATGTAGATTATGATAGTCACATATATACTGTATTTCTTATGCATTCTTTCGTTATATAACATTAACGTGTTCTTAATACTATTAAGTTGGGTTAAATTGCAAATTATGTCTTTAAAGTTATCAAATTTTGCAAAATCGCTCATGATACAAACTTAATTCCAATTGTGTCCCTCAATCCTAGGTGGCAGTGCAAAATTGCTCACGAACCGTTTTCTCAAACGAAGCTCCCAATATGTAGCTCATGTGCCCTGCACGTGATGACATTTTTTTTTCATTTCCTTCTTCCCGCCAACTATACTAAACACATGACAAACTTTTCTTCCCATTGAAGATCTTTCTTTCAAGGACTAATTTTGCAACGCAATCTTCATTTAATTGACTACCGATTCATATTTCTCTAGATCGTTCCAAATTCATAGATGTTGTATTTAACCCCCATCCTAACCACCTAACTCTGTCATTCCTAACAAACCTTACCAAATTATTACTCCATCATTCTTATACGTTTTCATATAATGCAAACCTAAAGGCGCCCTGGTTTTGTGTGACAGATTGGTAGAGGCTGCAAACTCTACTCGAATGGAGAGATAGATGATGGTTCATTTTGAGAGAGAAATAGATGCTAATCGTGCGGATGCACAGGAGCTTATGAGTCTAACTGTTTAAGTGGAGGAGCACATGAACCACAGGGCTGCGTTGATTAGGGCGGTATAGATCTTGGCCAGTTCTATTCCTGCTGTCGATGGTACCAGTAAGTTGAAGAGAGCTCAAGAACAGGATGTGGAAAAGCTTAGGAGGCTGAATGAGATGGTTTCTAAACACCACCATGATGTACTTGACAACACGATGTTCATGACTAGCCTACTTGGCCGTCTCACTTAGATTTTCATATTTGGTTGTTGGTTGGGTACTTTTTGTGATGTTGGTTAGGACTCTTTTTGTGATGTTGGTTAGGACTCTGTGTAACTAATGCTTGATATTTGAATATGAAATGTGATGGTTTGTTTAGATGTTAATGTTGACGATTGTCCTTTAAATTTGTTTTGGTGTTAATGTGAAGATTGTTTGACATTTTAGTGTCAAACAAGTATGTTTTGGAACAAATAATATTAGACTAACCCAATTCACTTTTGTTAATACAAATAAACCGTAAAAATGTTTATTTTTATTTTATGATCTTTTTGTGTTTTGTCGATAACAATCATAAAATCATTACTAGTAAAATTAGAATGCACAAATTTTATACAAATAGTCTTCCATACATATCACACATCACAAAATACATATTTCTCATATTTACTTAGACTTTTAATTCATGTAAACATTATTTACATTTTTACATCATATGTGACATCATCATCTCCCCATATCTTGGAAAAATCCTACAAGATCTCATAAGATTTTTTAAGATTTGGCAATCAAAATTCGGATTTACCTGTCAGAGACACGGTACCTTTGAATTACACTAGACGGTACCCTTCTAGGAAGGTACCGCGGGAATCGGGCTACAGTAAAAACCCAGTACCTTTGAATTGCACTGGACGATACCCTTCTAGGCAGGTACCATGGGAACCGAGCTACAGTAGGAAAATTTTCCTATAAATAGCAAGCCATTTCTCATGTTTCTCTCACCCATTCTTCTCATATCTCTCTAATTTTCTGAAATATCTCTCTGACTTTCAGATCTAGCATTTCCCATTTATTATTTGTAGGTAATTTTCTTACTAGAAGAAATTACCGAAATCGCATACGAGACGATCAAGCTCAAGTCACATTGTTGCTAGTCTCTCACATCATATCAAGATCATATTGTTGATTCTTGTATTCATTATACTTTTCATTCTCCATTATTGTAAAAGAGTTGATAGTGTTGGGTTGATTCTACCTTTGTTAAAATCTGGTATTTAGCTTTGTACCATAAAAGGGTGTAAGCAACGTTATGAGGCTTCTCCGCCGGATAAAGGAGATTGGTGACAAGTGTTTTACGAACTCTCGAGTAGGTGACTCGAGGAGTGGAGTAGGGCAAGGAAGGTGTCCTTGTATCTGAACCATATAAATACTTGTGTCTCGGTTCTATCTCTTCTAAACTCTAACTTTACTTTACTTGCACGTTATATTCATTTCTTATCTCGTAGATCAATCAATATCATTAACTTCACATAAACTCGATCTATAAATTTTCAAAACGTAAAATTAATCGGTAAAACTATTCAACCCCCTTCTAGTTTCCCATAATTGGCATCAAGAGCAAGGTTACAAAAGCTTTTTAAAATATATAGTATTTTAAACGACCTCGTGCTGCCCATTAGGTTGACAGTGGGCCTGCTAACTAACAGTCACTGCCATCCGCGATAGAAATGGGAGGATACGGGCATGGCGTCGGAATCCTCGGGGACACCATCCGTCCTAGAGAAATCACCGTTGGATTTGCCAATAAAGACCCACCCCAGACAATTGCCGAGAGGGTCGGGACGAAAGGTCAAGTCCAGGATGAACTGTCGAGGGAAATCCCATCTGTAGGACATGCAACGACCGCGGAGGTCAAGCCAGAAACAGGTATGGATGAAGAGGTGGCCACCATAGGGCCCCCTGTGAACAAAAGGCGGAAGCAGATGCGCCTCAAAAGGGTTAATGATGAGGCGGAGGCGAATGCGCCGCCCAAGGTATTGAGGAAAGATCATGTGTCCAGCCCCGCACACAGTGCCTACCTAAGGAAACCCTGAATCATGTGTTTAGGTGCGGGCTTCATCTCCTCCACACCTGCTGCACAGGGCGCTCCAACTGTTGCGAAGAGTGTGAGTGACCCGGATCCTCTGTCGTACACGAAACCGCAACCGTACCCCGAGCAAGACATTGCCCAATATGTGATTCAGTCCTAACATGTTCCTTGTTATACGTTGTTGTGCGAAGGAGTAATACTAACAAATCATATGTGCCTCATAATGTGAATGCAGATCTTCCAGGGTAACGGCTACCGAGATCCCCACCGAATATGTTGCTACCACGGAGGTTAACGTCCAGTTATCCGTGGGGAGTCCGGAGTCAGGGAAATCGACCTCCGTCTCCTCCGTGGTCGGGTCACCGGGGGGTATCTATCAACCGGGGTGGGGCGTGACTAATGACTGTCGCCTGGACACCCCAGACGCGTGCCAAGACATGGTGGATCACATAGTGCCGCCGGGGTATTTCTCTGAACTATGCCACTTGCCCAATGCAGATTTCCTTAGCCAATATAACATAAGGAATAAAAGAAAGGAAAAGATGAGCGAAGGTGCTTCAAGTGTGGTGACCCAAATAACTTTATAAGTGATTGTCCCAAACACTCCTACAATAACCAAAAGACATTTGTTGGATGTTGTTGGAGCGATAGTGAAGAAGATGATGAAGCCAAGAAGGACAAAATTTGTCTCATGGCACATGACTCAAATGAGGTACTTTCTGATACTCTTATTATAGTAGTTATTCTTTAGATGACGAGTCCTTACTAAATGAATAAAACAAGTTGTGTAAAATTAGTCTTAGAATAATCAACAAAAACAAACACCTAAAGACTAAAAATGAAATCCTAGACAATGAGGTTTGTGAACTTAAGGAAAGGTTAAAAAAATTGAGAAAAATAAGGCAACTAGCGAAGAATGTAAATCGTGTATGGACCTTCGTACGGAAATTGATTCACTTTCTTCAAAACTTGCTAAGTTTTGAAATAGTAGTCACTTTTTCATGAAAATGATTAAAAAATCATAAGATTCTAAAAAGGGCCCTTGGATCACAAAGTTAAAAAGTTCGACTAGCAGAGTACATAAAAAACAGGATAAAATGGGTCCAATACAATAGCACAATTGACTAATGTTAGAACCTGTTCACTCTGGTGACCTCTGGAAAAAGTACGGACTAGTGCAAATGGGAGGGTTTCCGGGCGGCAATCTAATTCAACAAATGAAATTTTAAAAACCAAAATTTTCAAAATAGAAGTGGAGTTGTCCAAGTAACTAAGGAAAAACATTACTTAGTGCTACTTAGGAAATGTCAAACAAAACACCGGCCTTAAAACTTGGTCACGGACTTATGAAAAGGCAAAATCCAAACAATGACACAAAAAGCCCATTAGGAGACCAAACGCATTTTACCTTATGAGCGCGACTACCATCAAAGTATGTTGGAATATTCATCCAAACGGGATACAAATTTCAAACCTATCTTTAGGCTTGGGGACCTTTACCCTAAATACAAAATACATTAACCAACCAAAACTGGATTTTTAATCCAATGAAAACACCCATGTCTTCGGATACAAAACTCACGAAAGACGAAGAGTGCGAGTTCGTAGATAGTACAAAGTATCGAGGTATGATAGGTAGTTTATTATATCTAATGACAAGTAGGCTTAATATCATGTTTAGTGTCTGCCTTTGTGCACGCTTCCAAGAGGATCCCAAAATCTCTTATCTTAAAGCGGTTAAGCGTATCTTCTGATACATTAAAGGCGGTACACACTTAGGATTATGGTATCCTAAGGGGACCGGCATAAAAGCCGTAGTATATGCCGACTCTGATCATGCGGGAGATTATGTGGACCGAAAAAGCACTAGCGGTATTTGTATGTTCGTAGGATGTTGTCTAACATTATGGTTCTCGAAGAAACAAACCGCTCTTGCTATATCCACGACCGAAGTCGAATACGTAAGTGCCAGAAAGGCATGTCAACAAGCACTATGGATGAAACAAGCTCTTATCGACTACGACATTTGACTCGACGGCGTCCCAATCATGTGCGACAAAAAAGGCGCGATTGACCTAAGCAAAACCCCGGTGCAACACTCGCGGACGAAACACATCAAAATACGTCACCATTTCCTTCGGGACCATGTCCAAAAAAGAAACATCTCTATCAAAAAAGTCTCGTCTGAAGATAACATCGCCGACATTCTCACTAACCTCTTAAACGCGAATCGTTCAATTATCTTCGTCTTGGTTTAGGAATGATGGAACACATTCCGTAAATCGATCTCTTCTTTTCTTCTAAGTCTCAATCCTAGTCTTTGTTCCATTCCGTGTCGTGACAACTTAATTATTTCATCCGAAGTATTTTATGCATTTTTAATTAGCGAAATACAAATTAAAACGTCACTCCTTTTGAAAAATTTGTCAAAAATCTTGTTTGAAAACCATCTGCTGGTGGCGGCCCCCATAAACCAGGCGGCTCCCTGATTATATCAGGCGGCCCCCGTATATTTATGGGACTGTCAGAAGAACAACATGTAAAGTCTGACCATAATTTTTAAAACACAAAAACAAACATCCCTCCTTCTTCTCCAACATGCGACTGACGAAACCCAGATCCTTAAAACATTAAAATCAACCATTAAAACTCAAATTGAAGAAGAAATTAACATCAAATATCATCCATATCATCATAATCATTACAAATTCTAAATGATCTCATCATATTCTTCTCAAATCTGTGTCTAGGGTTCTATTAAGCACAAAATCAAAAATTGGGGATTTTCATTCTTTTCAAGTATTATTATGCAATTAAGACTAGAATAACACAATGTATAACTACTATGCTTCCCATAGATGTAGGATTTGCATAATTGAGTGTTCTTTGAAGAATTTCTCAACATGAACAAAACCCCAATTTACTTTCAAAAATTTATCATGTTAGGAACATCACAAAATTGTTTTAATGCATTGTTAATACTTTCCAAAAACATTTTTCACTCATGCGTGACGATCTCACAACTATCAATCAAGATATATAGTCAATATATATTTTTGACATTTTTGGATGAGCAAAATTCAACAAAGGAGTGTGTGTGGGTTAACTCATAGGTTTTTTTTAGAGTCAAGTTAACTACCACTCCACATGTGTTGCATATAGACACACACTAGGCAATAATACTTAAAACCTTAATGTCAAAGAAATATATATATATATATATATATATATATGCTAAGAATTCTTCTTATTGTTGATTAGGTGAAGAAGATGCATAAATATGATAAGTAAACCCTTACAACAAAATTACATACACACCATCTCTTTAAAATGTCATCTCTAAAAATATCTAATCGACCAAATCATGAAGGAAGAATTGTTGATACAACATTCGACCCAAGTGTCAATTTAGAAGAGATTCTACTCAATGTAGGATTTCACTCCTTCCTCCACTTAAGTGGAAATTTCTATCCAAAATTCATAATCGAATTTTATCAAACATTCGAACTTGTTTTAATTGATGATCTTTGGATCATATTCTTTGAATTAAATGGAAAAATAACATGTGCTTCTTTTAGAGACTTTGGAACATTACCCGATCTTCCTTTTGAAGGACATTATTTTTATAACAATGAATGGTCTCTTAAGTTTGTTCTTCATCATAACTCTTCTCCAACCAAAGATCCTCTTTATACCAAACTAATTCATCCTAACTCAATAATCTACAACGTCACTAAGAAGCATCTGAACTGCTTCAAGTTCGAATTTGATGATCCATGCAATCTCTTCACTAAAGAGGTTTGCCATTATCTAAAAACGACACATATCCTTATTCGCGAGAACATTATATGCATCGTTGATATTGACAAAGATCATTTGTCGGCTTATGAAGCCTATATGCTCTATTGCATAACCTCTTCCACTACATTCAATCTTTCTCACTTTATCATAAATCGAATAAATGATTTCAAGCAACGCCCTAATGGCATCTTGCCATACGGTCTTTCGCTTTCAAAATTTCTCGATAAACTAACCGGGTACTCTCCAAATGATCATAAATTTATTCCTTATCCAACAAAAATGAATCCTCTATCTAATCCTTTAAATGAAGAAATCCCAAAAGATGTTCGTTGTGCTCATCATGATCATCATGATTGAATTAGGAGGTTACACGAGGTCCTAATGTAACACTATTAGCTACTAGGACTAACTAGTTTGTTAAATGTGTAATTAAATTAGATGCTCATATGTCTTTCCATGCATATTAGTATTTATATACATACACCTTGATTATGATTCATGGCTAATACTATCTTCTGATCCTTATGTCTTTGATTGATCATTTGCTTAAATTAAACTAGCTTACTTACCCTACTTGATATATAGCTAGACTAATTGACACTTAGGAAAGAGGAATTGCTGCAAACAACCGTCTCTAGCCTTCTCCTTTTTGCACAAAATTGAAAAACAAGAAATACTAGGAAAATTCTGTAATCCCTATAAAACGGTCCTTAAAACAAGGGACGGCTCCAAAATACAAAATATATTGGGAACCACCCAGTTGTAGAGTGTTTATAGGACCGCCTTCCAGCTTAGGGCACGAAATCTTTATAGTTTACTCTTTTCTTAATGAGCTATAACTCTCCATCTATATTCCATCTTAACTCTCCATCTCTATCTCCATCTTTACCATCACAAAATCCCCTTAGGGATCAAATAGTGAATGAAATCAATGAGCTGCATCACTTATCAAATCACATTGATATCAACCTTCAACATGCAATAAATGTCTCCACTCAAACACCTCCATCTCCATCCTCTCCACCACCGTAATTAATTCATCCCACTACTCTTGACCAACTTAACTTTCACTTGGGTTTTTGACATTGTTGCATGTACACCCGAACCCTCTTTCATACGTTAAGAGATGACCTTCATCAACTTGAGTCCCTTATCACTCGTCCTCCCACTCAAAGTCATGCTCTACCAAACCATGTCTCACCAACTTCTCCTTATCACCTCGTCAAATTTAAACATTCTTATATGTTTAAATTTCTCTAAATAAATGACCACTCATCTTTTGTTTAAAGCATTTCCTAGACATCAATAAGCAACTAGTCTAGCTCTAGTTTAGGATGTCTCTTTATGATATGCTTTTATGCTTCATTACTAGTCTTGTAATATTCATACCTTTCAAGTATGAATTTCTTGTTATGAATGAATGGCTTTATTCTAGTTTATTTTAGTATGACGGATGATTTGAATGCTTATTTATGTTGTCTATTTCTATTGCTTTTGGCCATCTTTATATATATTTGTCATGACATTGCTACAAGTTGGATATATATATCTATTGCACTCATCTTTCTAACTCTTTTTTGTAGCAAATTACCATAGCTTGATCCCTTGGTGCCCCAAGCAAGGGGGAGTATACATCAAGGCGGAGCTTTCGCATTGTCGACCTCTTTCTCTTCTCTACTCGACGATAAACCTTTTTGATTCGATAAAAGGGAGGAGAAATGGATTAAAACTCATTAATAACTTGTAAACTTTATTGTTATGTAAAATGAGTTTATATTTTGTCATCATCAAAAAGGAGGAGATTGTTAACACAAATAATGTCTAAAAATATTATTTATATTTTTCAACTCCTCTACGTTTTGAAGATGACAAAATGTAAAAACATTCTATGATAAAAATAAACGTATACACGTTATTAGTCGTAAACTTCCATTTCGACGTAAATCACTTAAGGTATGTATAAACAAATCATTAAACATGATTAGTGATCAAAGTAAATCTTTTTGTCTTAAACATTACATTTTTATAAATGTTATATAACATTTTTACAAAAGTAAAAATATACAAAATGTTTTATTAATTAAAGAAATGTTTTAATTAATAATAAAAATTCAAAATCTGATTTTTCCCCCAAATCAAATAATTTTGAATCAGATAACAACTTTCTGACAAAAAGACAAAAAGGGGAGCGTCTACCTAGGGGCGGCCCCTGATAGGTAGAACGACCCCTATATATATCTGGGACCACCCTAGGGGACGTTATCTTTCCTTGCATATAAATATTGCACTGTTTCCTGGCAGTTAACAGACCTCTTAGCACACAGTTTTTAGATTTCTTTCTCTCTCTAAAACCTCCTACCTCTCTCTAAAATCTTTCATCACTAACTTGCTTAATCTTGTTTTAAGTGATCCAATCTTCCCCTCCTCCTTCTTCTATCAAGTGCAAGAGAAGAACACTCGTATTCGCCAAGAAACAAAGTGTTATGGATTAGTGATCTTCTTCTATGTTCTTCTAAGATTCAACTTCTATATTTTCATTCTTGTGTTATTGTGCAGATCCGAATAGTGTATAAATCCGGAAGTGGTGATTGTGTGTCGGTTAGTATTTTAGGTCTTAAAATACATTAGTGAAGGTGTAGATTGGTTCTAGCTAAGATTAGGACTCGACATTTAACTTAGTGTCGAGAATCGAGATAAGCGACGTGTAACGGTTTTCTCCACCTAAAGGGAGCTTGTTGACATAGTGAAATCTCGAGTCGGATACTCGAGGAGTGGAGTAGGGCGAAGAAGAGCTTTGTAGCGAACCACTATAATTCTCGGTGTTGTGGTTTGATTATTCTATCTCTTATCTCTTTACCTTCATTCTATATCTCGTTGTTTAAATTTATATAGTGATTGTATTATTTGTAGTTAGATATATTGGTTGTTAATATTGTTGATTGATATCACATATACTCGAATCAAACGTTTTTATAACCAAAGTTTTAAAATGCTAATTAACCGATAAACTATTCAACCCCCCCCTTCTAGTTTCCACAAACATGAAGAGGTTGTAGCCTTTTATGCTGATCTTAGGGCTGCAGTGGAAGAGTATGCTAAAGAGAATACTGATCACAGAGTTTAGACTGATACAACAATGGCCAATACTATGGACCTCATTGATAAGATCAATAAAGCTAGACTTGATGAACGTATAACTCTTCTCAAGTCCTTGAACAGAGTCTCTGAAACTCTTGAAGTAGAATCAGCGCTAAAGCTAGCCATGCAAGCAATGGCAGAAACCAACACCTCAACATCTGGCAACATCACTAGTCACGCTGAGCTTCTAAGGAATTCAAAGTTGCCAGAGATAATGACTCAACTAAATGGTTTCCAGACATCCATTAACTCTTTAAGCTCTCAGTGTGCCAGCATTTCACAATCGTTGAAGGAGGATCCTGCGTTCAATCAAAGACTTCTCAGAGCAGCTGAAGGCTACATACATAATTTTGCAAGAACCACTAAGATTTCCAACAGTCTTAAGGAGTTAAATTTTCCATGTCTTCAAACAAGAATCACCAACATTGAAAACACTTAAGTCACCATGCAGTCTGATATTTATTCTATCAAGACTGACACATCTGTAATAAGAGATGGTGAATGAGATGTTTTAGGCTTTTAAGGGATTTTCATCCTCCACTCCCTCAAGCAACACAGCCATACCGATAGTCACACCGCTTGAAGCTACTGCAACTATTGAGGGGGAGGGAGAATTCTGATAAACAAGTAGTTGTTTGGCAAAAAACCTCCTTCTTAAACTAAAGGGGAGCTGCAGCCAATGGTCACTAAGGAGAAAGAGCTTGAGGAAACTAAAGTTATCAAGGAGCCTAAACACGAACCTTAGGACACTAAGCCAATTCCAATAACCATTGTTAGGCCAACAATAAGATTGTGTCTGAAGCTGAAATCATCGAATCTTCATCAAGGCCTCAACTCACTGATAATATTCTTGACATCACACCTCCTCAACAAAACATTCTTGAAGAACAACCTGAGGATCCATAATTCATAATTCCTAAGGCATATAAAGGAAATGGTATAGCTAGAGATACTGATGAATCTCCATGCAAGCTCATCAAAGGTACAAGGAAAGTTCGTCTAGATCCTGATGCCCTAGTGTTAATTGATTATGAAATCAATGGAGTGATGTATCAGCTCACCAATGAGCAAATTCAGGCTCACTTGGAAAAGGAAGAACAAATGCAAAAGGCTACCTAGGAAGTAAAACTAATTGCACTAAGGAAGCCTGAGCTAATCGAAGTAGAAGTTGCTAGTGAGGTTGGAGTTGATCCAAAATCTCTCCGAAGCTCAAAGGGAGGTAAAGAATTCCTAAAGAAACATGATGCTGAATACAATGTCCTTCAGAAAGAACACTTGGCCAAGCTCAAGAAGTCAAGAGAGATCAAGAAGAAAATATTTAATCAATATGTATGGACCACCCAGAACAGACTCAAGCTTCAGAAGATCATTGACATCCACATTCACCCAAACACAAAACCAGTTGCAATAACTGTCTACAAGAACAATGACCAAAGAAACTTTGATGTTCACAAGCCTTTCAGGTCTGGTGATTTCAGTGTAATTGAATGGGATGAATTAAGTGTCATCATTCCCAAAAAGAGGAATAAGGTGGTCGGTGAACTGATGGAATCTCTGAGCAAGAAATATGAAAGGCTGAAGGAAATCCCTGGTGAGCTTAGAATCAACCCATCCCTTCCTTCTTCTGAACAAGTTCCTTCCTTATCCTCAAGTAGAAAGAGAAAGGCACTTGAATTAGAACTTGAGGTTCGCATAGTTGGTCTTGAATGTGATAGAAGTCTTCATGAAGGTATCTAGTTTGTGAACAACAAGGTGATTGAATCACCTGAGCATGAGATCTTCTTCATTGATTCTTTTAGTGATAAGGATTTCTAAAGGATAAGTGACATCCATAAAGTGGAGGTTGAATCTTTGTTGGGTTATATGGTGATGGCTGGAAATGTCAATACTCCTATAAACCAAAGGTTCTGTTTGCTGATGAGAAAAATGATTGATGATCTTCCGGACAAAGAAAAGCTCAAATCTAAGAAGGTCAAGCTGGAAGCAATTGAATACTCTTTTAATTAAGTACTTTTGTATTTTATGTTTTATCTTTTTGTAATAGACTGAAGGTCCTTGTAACCTTAGTTAATGAAGTATGTTTAGTTATTAGTATCCTTTACTTACTTTCTAGACTCAGTGTAAAAAGAAGTTGCATTTACTAACTTACACTAAAAAATACTTGGGCTATATTTATATCCAAATAGGGGGAGATTTTTGGACCAATTCAGTGCCCAATGATCTTTCACTTGGATTTGAATAGAATATATCCCAAGTGTTAGATAACCTTTAACATTATTCAGGTCACTCAATGGACAGTCATTTAGTGAGTTACCTTCAAGTGCTCAACCTGAGTCTTTGAGAAAGACTCAACCATTCAGTGAGGCGACACTCAGTGAATGAAGTCCCTGAGCCAAAGAAGAAGGTGATGGGTTTAGTGAGTTGTGACAATAAGCTCACTGAACCCCATAAGATCTCCTCAACTTTAGAAGACCCTGAAGACAAGAGTTTGAAGAATAGGCAGGATAAGTTTGAATAGATAAGATCAAGTACTTATCCACCTAAAGTCAAAGTATCCTGAATGGGGTATAAGAACAAGGTCAGTGTCGTCACTGACCTTAGAAAGTGTGTTTGTCCCATTCTTAGATTAGAATATGTAATAGAGACAAGTGTACAAATGTACTAGTCCAATCAACTTGGGGACACACACTTATCACCATGTGGGTAGGACCCTATCTTAGCACTATAAATAGAGAAGTCTTGTAAAGGAGTAAGACAAGTTTGTGCACTCAATGTTGTATCATTCACAAACAACCTACTCCTCCAAATCAACTAAGTCCCTGAACTAGTTCAGTTGGTTACCATAGTTGTCAACTTAGCATAATACTTTAGTTTATGCTAAGTTGTTAGTGAGGAGATCACACACACATACATTGTTATTCAATCCTTATTTTTATTCCGCAAACAATGGGGTATAATTCTTAATAAGATTTATAAAGAATTAAACGTTGAAAAAGTTTTGTGTTCTTTACTTATTTATCTCTATCTTTATCAAAACTGTTTTCAATACATTACTGTAACACCTCTAAAATACGGTACGCAGCGGAATACAACATTTAGGGTGCTACTTCACGATACAATCACACAAGTCATAACAAACAACTATAAAAGAGATGTT
>BQNB010112316.1:0-22178 GCA_026074375.1 Tanacetum coccineum
GTTGCATACTTCACTTGATATTTCTCCGGACAGTTGCTGATGTGAAACACAGTCTCCATCTTCTCACTCCACCTTATCTTTCCATTTCCATCTCCATTTCCATTACCATTTCCATTGCCATCACCATTACCATTTCCATTACCATTTCCGTTGTCACCACCATTACCATTTCCATTACCATTTCCATTACCATTTCCATTGTCATCACCATTACCATTGTTGTTCCCAAGTGCAAGATTTTGGTTAACCTGATGAGCTTCTAGAGCTGCGTTCACACGTTGATTGATCATTTCTTCAATTGCGGCGTGGGTCATTCCAGAACGAGTGTTTGTCATTGTTCTACATCACAAGACACAACTCATAGTGAGATTTTTGAAACGAATATACAACATCGGTAATGATAATTTAATACATGATATGAAGTAAATTTAATTGTAACACGTTTGCCAAGAAAAATAAATAACAATATAATTAATAAGCGAGAGAATCCAAAACAAGCTTTTCATTTCATAAATAAAAGCATAATTCGATTACAACCCAAATCCAAAATAGGTTCATGATTCACAATTATTTACTGCTAATACCTAGACCTAACCATTGGTCTAATGTCCTACACGATCAGGGTACAACTAGACTATGGACGAAAGCCGAAACGCCTCCCAAGATACATCTCCAACCTCCTAAGTCTCCCTCGAGCATCATCACGATCCCTACGAACCTGACGAAACTCCTCCTGTGAAAGTGACATATGAAGACGAAGGCTACTCACGACATCCCCTCTCGATATCCAGCATAGCACGAACCTTGAGGTTCTCCAACCTCAAACTATAGATCGCCTCAGCCATCCTAGCCCTGTCTCCACTAGCTATCAACTGATCGGCCTCCAACCGTCCCTGAGCAGTCTCGATCCCAACAATCCTATCAATGCCATCCCTAGTAACAGGCAAGTCAGGAGAATCCTCCCCAGCTGGCTCTACAATCTCCTCCTCAACTAACGGTGCAGTCATAGGGTCGATACCTGCCTCAGTCGTATCTCCAGCGCTGGCGTCAGCCTCATACTCCTCTGTGTCATCCTTTCATCCCTATGGTCAATCCAACACGATCACCAACCCCATCTCCATCACCAATACCTACTCCACACAACCCCTAGTCCTTGTAAGAGACCAACCTCAACATCCACCTCTATAGCTAGCCTCTGATGATATGAAATCCTGAACCTCTTACGAGGAGGGTAAGTGATCACACAGTAAGGATGCAAGGAATCCTGTAACTGAAACAAAAAAACCAGGGATACCGGTACTGAATCAACCGGGTGATCTACATCTCTTACGAGATGGACCTCAGAATGTGGGGAGATGAATGCTTGGGCTCTCTGAAAGAATCTCCTGAAGATACTCAGATGTATCGGTGGATACACATAATAGGGAGCAGCACACCAACTACGTATGCCTCACTACGTCGTAGGTGCTCTCCTCGAGGGTAACGAAATCAGGTGAGACATCTCTATGGGATCCAAATAGGGCCTATCTGGCGCACCAAACCCAAAGAATGAACTGGTGAAGAATCCGAAGATGAAACTGAAGATGATGAGTGATGATCTGGAGAGCGAGGTATGCATGCCTCGATGCTAATCTGTGAGCTGGCCAAGTCTAACTCTCTTCCTATGCATTCAACACTTACCGCCCGTATGGGATGGGGCGGTAAGTGGACCCAAAGAATAGCCGCAAATAGTCCCCGGGTCGGATAAGAGAGTCGCTGATCGTCGACAAATCCCGTAGGGGCAGTAACAGAGCAATAAGGAAACTCATGAGATGATGATGGATGTGGTTGTTACCGCTGCTCCTCCAACGAGCATCGATAGCAAAGCATAAGGGTCTGCGATGGTGGTCCATCAGAAGAATCTGAGTCTCAGAAGAATCGTTGCATATGAATGGTGAAAGTACGAAGCGGGAAATGTGCTTCTGGTAATACACCTCATCTGTGAATCAGAAACGGAACCCGTATAAGGAACCAAGACCACACAATCCAGTGGGTGAAACGAACAAAGTCTCTCAACCACAGGAGTGCAAAGAAGAAAAAGCTGGAGCAATGGTAGAAGTCCTCTGAGCAACCACTGAAGTAGGAGGATAACAGTAGGGATATCACCAAAGAGAATTAACCAGAGGGCGGTTATCCCACACTCTCATCCGAAAATCAGACTAAATGATGAACTTAAGCTGCATAATCTGCACAAGCCACGTTTCTATCAAATCTCCTTTATATGAAACCATGCAAGGCATAAAGAAATGCTAAAATGAATGGCAAGGTAAATATGGCAATATGTAATACTCCCACGTATATATAGTAATCTCATATATATGTATGCAGCAAGGATAGACAAAACAAGTAGCCAAATAGAGGCACGTAGGATCACAATACTGGTTAAAGCCCAGACCTAGTATAACTACCTGGTACTCTATACCTTGGCTCTGATACCAACTGTCACACCCCCAAAACTGGTGCCTAGATGGAATACGTGTCCGAGGGCGTGACGTCATAACAATCCGATCACAAAGCAATAAAGAACGACCACTAATCATGGACGTTTGAAAAAGTTTACTCGTTGCATAACACAAAATAGATTTAAGTCTTACAGCCCATAATGATTAAGTTAAAAAGGTAGCGGAAGCATAACAGAGTTTGATAAAAACAACGAGTAAATAAAAGATAAGTCTTGAAATTGGCGAAGTCACATAGCACATAGACTCCACATAGCATCAAGAATCAATCCAAGCATCAGCCACCTTAAAAACATGTTTAAAATGTCAACAAAAGTTTGGTGAATTTCATATTTTAAGTTGATACAAGAGTGGACCACAAGATTTCAAAACGTATGTGACTACTATAACGAATACAGCACCACATAAAAAGTATTTATTGTTGCACTAAGCTCATGACACCGAAGCTAATTAAGTCAACAGGGCATGTTACATCCTGTTGCAAAGTATTCCTGCCCCAAGCTGGTGTCCCAAACCAAAGACCACCAAAAGTATAATCGACATGACATATATCCGTTTGTTCATCGACGACAGAAACAAGTAAGTGCATGCTTACCCGGATAGGGATAATTAGTCCCAATAGATCTATCTATTCACTCGCGCTCCCTCAACCGGTCCTCCGGTCGAGAAACTAACAGTTCATGATAAGTTGGGCAGTAGTAGGTTTGTAAGCTACTTAGGCAACACATAAACAAGTAAGACTCACGTAAAGCACTTGTGTCCAAATTTAAAAGCAAACAATGTTTCTCACCCCAATAGTATAAAGCGTTTGTAAATCAGTAAAAGTGTGGGGCTATGAACTCACCTTAGCAGGGTAAGCGATAATCACAACAGATGATGAAGATATAAAGAGGTCTAGCCGCGACCTAGAGTAAGTACGGGTATGACTTAGCATTTATCAAAGAAGCAAGTAAAGCATCCATGTTATCATTTAAAGCATCCAAGTGTGTTTGCGTTTTAGTAATAAAAGACTTTGAAACTTTTCTACGTCTTAGTTAAATCCCGACACTTGTGAAAAATTACTATTTTTAGAAACTTTCCTTTTTAGGAAACTTTTTAGTTTCCATATCTTACAAATCGCTTAACAATTTCTAAATCGCCTACTCCTTAGGTTTAAATCGCCTAAAATGTCCGTTTCGTACTATTTTTAATAATCCTACATTTTATTAAGTTCGGCATCTCAAATAACCTTTCATAACATTTCTAGATGTTCTAACTAATTATCTAACATCTCTATATGTTTCGCTTGCATTTAAAACATCCAAAATCGTCCGAAAGTGCCCGAAACCCCTTTTTATAATTCCCAACAGCCCACTATTTTTAGTGTTTTCCTTAAAAACCTATTTTTCCGATTTGTGGTAAAAATGTCTCTCGTTATTGACTTTCAGGCTTAGCGGTTGCCAACATTATAGTAAAATCTCATTTCGGACAACTTTCGTGTTTTATACTTTGGCCGATTCGGACCCGAAAGGCTCCGAATCGCCCGTTTTAGTTGCTGATCTGGTCTTTGCATTTTCCCAATTCGCCAAAAAATGTTTCAAGTTTCATTTGGTCATAACTTGGCCTTTTTAAGTCCGATTTTAAAGTGCGATATATGAAAAATTATCTATTCGAAACGAGCTCTTCGAAAACTACTTTTACAACTAATGAAAGCATTTTTAAGTCGCTCAAACCCTCAAAACAAAATCGGGACAGCAAGTATAGTTTGCCGAAAAGTGACCAAAAATCAACCCAACTCGCATAATAGTGCCTAGTCTAGTTCTACCTTTATTTACCACTAATCCACCACAAAAGTAACCTTAAACCACCCTAATATCTATTGTTGCAACTCTCATCCACTCTCAACCTCACCAAGAACATATTCTAAAACATAAACATAAGCTTTTGCCATAAACTTTCAACATATTTTTAAGATGAACAAAATAATTTGTAGTTTCTTTTGTAAAAACATCACAAACACATGGATCTTTAGATATAAACATAGATCTAATACAAGAATCATAACAACATCAAAATAATACAAGATGGGTCAAGAAATACTCACAAGAAAGTAAGCAAAAGATGAAAACTCAAGATCTTGCAAAACCCACTTATAAACTTGAAACCCTAGTTTTATGATTCTTGAAAACTCTTGAAAAACAACCAACAAGTACTTGGATCTACCTTAGGTATAACTAGGAATGAGTTTAGAATACTTGGATCTTGCTAGGAATCAAAAGTTATGGGTGGTGTATGTTGGTGTTAGTGTGCCGTGGGTATGGAGCAAGGAGGAGGGAGGAAGACAATTTTTGGTGGCTTGCAAATGTGTTATAACCCTAAGTGTGAGATATAGTGTGGTATTTATAGTGGAAGAGCTAGGGTTCTTAAGGTTCAAGTGTGCATAAGTGACCAACACACACCAAGAGTGTGTGTGTTGGGTGGTTCGGCCAAGATTGGCTCACAAGGACCATATGGTTCAATTTTTCTAGCCAAGGTTCAAGTGGTATAGATATGGTTCAAAGTTTGCTAGTCAAATGTGTAAGAATGGTGTAAGCATTGTGTAAGTAAACACATGGTTTCCATACTAGTGATGTGTGCATGAGAATGACCCATTCATAAGTCACTTTCTCATCTTCCATGCACACATGGGTGAGGCTTTCAAAATAAGATGCCATTTCTTTAATTTAGAGTCCAAGTATACTTGTTGTTGTAGTTTAGGCGCCATATATTGGCTAGGGAAATAAGGTGAACGAAATTTTTGGTAGTATGACGCTAGAAATACGATAACTTGAGTTTACACGAAAAGATTTTGAGTTTCCGGGGTTCCGTTTGGTCAAAAACGCGAAAAACGCAATTTAAAAGATAAAACCTTAAAATTAATATCGGAAGTGATTAAAAATCACGAAACACTCAGGAAAGCTAATATAACACATATAATGCCTAAAATAATTTATAACCGATGCCGGAACGCGTCCGGTGACGTTTCTCAGTTTTTACGCAGTTTAGTTCCTCGGTAAAATGCCAGATTTAAACGTAACGAATAAAATTTAAAGTAGATGACCGGAGTGAGTCGGAAAACTAACCGGGAATTTACGGGGTGTGACATTCCTGAGCATAACCTTTAGCTACAAGTCGTGCTTTGTTAGGAATTACAGTCTGATCTTCATCCTTTTTGTTCTTCTATAACCACTTTAGCTTTATAATCATCTTTCCAAATGGTTTGTCACCTAGTTCCCAGACCTTTAGTCTGTCGAACTGATAAAGTTCATCCTGCATTGCTTCGATCCATGCAGAATCAGCCATTACCTCCTTAATGTTCTTCGGTTCAACAATACTCACCGTGTAAAACCTAAAAATCTCAACAAATGTGAAATTACCAAAATACCCCTAATGCAAGAAAAATTCATTAAAGCATGAATAAAAGTCCCTGATTTCTGACCCCGTTATCCAAGCTATAAGCCTCAACCAGGTTCTCTAACTTATTTTCTAACTTTCATAATGTATACACTATCCAAAATGATTCAATGATCTTGCTAAAATCATAATTCAAAAGCTTTGAACTCAAAAACCTATGTGTTATAACCTTTTTTAGATCCAAAATCGTACACCCAAAACCCTAATTCATGTTTTTACTTAAACTATGAGCTAAACTTGTAAAATATTGTTATAATATATCCTAATAAGCTTATATAATGTTAAAATAAGTGCTTTGATAAGTCATGAAAGAATTTAATCTTAAAACCCGCGCGTTTTTATTTTAAAACCCTAATTTGACCGCGGTTTTACTTTACTTCCTAGCTATAACGAAATTATATAATTAAACTTGTGTTAAGTTAAAACTTCATATTCTTAGTTTATTATAACTTAAAAAAGTCTATTGAAATGTGTAAATAACTGCATGGCAATTGGGACATGTTTTGTTAATATAATCCAGCACAGGGTATAATATCTAAATTTCAGAACTTTAATAACTAAAAGGACTAAAAGTGTCATGTAATATCAAAGTTATAACTATATGGGGGTCTATTAGTCACTTTTAAGAATTCCAAAGGTTTACTTGTATATCTTTCAAAGATTAAGGACCAAAGTCGTAAAAAAATGCAAACCCCAGGGTCTACTGAATTGTCCGAAAATCCTAAGGGTTTAAAATGTAACATTTTGAAAAGGTATAAATACACATTCAAAACATTACCAGACATAACTTTAATAAACGCTTGACGTGCTTAACATTTCCAGATATTAAATAAAACGCTTAAAACCAATCATCCGAAAGCTATATTTGTACCACAATACTAGGGAGCTTCATATTAAGAGGTTTCATCTTGGTATTACGTTCTGACTAATTTGTTAAGGGGTTTACAATTTAAAGTGCCCGTAGCTCCTCAAACTTTACTGAATGACTTCAAAATTATGATGGGCCCAAACGGTGATACAAAAATACAAACTCTTCAATTCAAACTCATAAACTCTTAAAACCTAAAGTTCTAAAGTACAATCTTTCCTAAAGACTCACATATTTACTCAGGTTGCTGACATGGCAGTTTAATATCACATTTTTTTCTATATCACCCTTCTCAGGTTAGATTTGATAAGGTCATCAACTTCATTTTGGGCATATTTATTACATCTACAATATCAGGTGAAAGTTCATAATCCACCCCTCTTACTTATTTACAATGTAATTATAAACCCGCCGGAGGGGATACATGCTTGTTACAAACTCTTTTATATACTCATTTATCTTATAACAATGTGATTATTTTTTTAAAGACTTAATGAATTCATAATCTCACATATCTTATAAACCGCTGACACCTACATAAAATATGAAGCAAGTTGATAAGCTAGTAAAACTCATAGTTATCCTGATACATATTTATTGCCGAGGTCTATGGAAATATCTATTTGGGTATATCTCCCCAATATCTCTTAATATCTCCTTTTGGTGTAGTATCTCCAATATTATTTGGGTAATATCACCCAATAACCTTAATATCTCTTTGGGTAGTATCTCCCTATACTTTAGGTAGTACTCTCAAAAAACTCTTAATATCTCTTTATCACTTTATGTTATTCATGAAGTTAGGGTGATTATTATTGTTCACTATGACAATAATGTACTTCAACTAATTTATTACCTGCAATACCAACATTCCAATTATGATAAACCTGTATTTAACTATTACATGTCAAACTTATGAATTTTCATCACTCACCTTTGTGTTTACCCTTTTTAAGCATGTTATCTCAGGTAATTGAGCACAGTTGCGGTAACGGAGTGGCAATGGACTCGAAGGTGGCTGAACTGTTATCATTCAAACATGATATTTTAGATTTTAGGACCTGCATTTTGTCCATATAAACCCTCGAATATAATAGAATGATAACTAAAATTTTCCAACAACTCTCTTTTAAAGTTGTTTTACTATGATTATGATCTGTTGTATCCATGAAGTAATACCCCAGAATATCTTTCCTGCAGCTATATTATAAAAATGGGGGTGTTTACAGAACTACTTTGGCCTAGCATATTAACCATTGTTTGTCCATTAATAAGTATTTAACCTTTTTAAAGTGAAATTACTGTTATTAGATGCTTGTTATTTCGTTAAAAGCCCCTTTTAGCAATTAAATATGCAATATTAATAACATTTTACCTGGGTCGCCTGCATTAACCTGCTCCTGTTCTTGGTTGAAACGAGTTATTTAAACTGGTCTAGGCAATTAAAATGAAATTGGGCCACACCTAGTTAAGACTGTTCTTAAACTATGGTTTTCCTTTTTGACTAAGGTGAGTTAATTAGAGATATTTTGTTTGTTCACCCCTTTGAACAATGGTCCAAACTGGTTTTGAAATCTTCCATTATATTACCAAGTTATGTAATCAATCTTTACATGATCAAAACTACCAGACACATGACATAGATTTGATGAGCATCTTAAATCACTCCCAATTTTTTAGACATTTGATTGGTTCCAGTTTTCTCTTGTTTCCCTCTAAGACTAGGTGTGTTTCCTCCTATTTTTATCAACCTGAAGTTTCCTAGGAGAAATTACTTTGCTGCGGTAGACTAACAAAGTTTTATCTAGCAAAACTTAAGTTATTAAACATCTCAACATTTTGACCTTAAGGCACATTCTCTTCATCACTACAGATACCACAATCCCCAATAATCGAGTGCTTCCAATTTTTCTTTCCTAGAAGTCTCAGGTTCATTAGTCTCAACAGTAGGCTTTTCAACTACAGACTCACTAACAGACTCATTCACATCAACAAAATCATCTAGACTAGGATAAACTAAATCAGATTTTGGTGGCATAAAATTCCCAGTATAGGGAGGTGGGATAGCATTATACCCTAATCCTGTTTTACACTTATCCATTATCTGTCTGTCTAGAAGTTTACTTAGGCTTTTTGATGAATTTTCAAATTTTTAATACAGTAAGTTGAACCTCATCTTTTTCTTTTATAGCCAACTCTAACTTCCTTTTAAGCTCTGTAATATCTAAATCTCTTAAATAGATTTCACATTTTAAGAGTTTTATATCTTCCTCATACACAAACTCATTTTTCTTAAAGACTAACAGTCTAGCTTCTACATATTCTAAACCAATTTTATAAGAGAAAGCACTTATCCTAGTTGTTCTTAAGTCTTTAACTAATTGTTCATTTTGTTTTTTGTTAAATCTTTTACATATTCTAAACAATATAAACAACAATTTGAGTCATTAGATACCTCAGAGTTTATAAAAGAAGGTAAACTTGTTGAAGAATAAGTTCATATAGCAAAATGGTTGGAAGAACCTTCTTCCTGACTTGGTCACTTTCAATCATAGCCAAAGCCATCACACTAAACACCTAAGGCATTTGAAGTAATTCCTCAACTGGCTCAGTTATCTAATAGGCTTCCTTGTTTCTGCTAAATCTTGATACCTTGGTGCCCTGACTCCCCTTACAAAGTGTCCTCTCTTGTGGTAATTGAAACAATCCACCTTGGACTTGTTAAACCCAATTCTTTCTTTGTTGGCCATGTCCAGCTTCCTTCTAGTATTCTTCAGGAATCTTCTGGCCCTCATAGTCCGCATAGCAATGTTCTAAACCTCAAATTCTAATTCCTTCTAGATCATCCAGGATTGATTTGTTGTAGATCTGCATTATCTAGTTGTGGAATACTTGGTTGGCTAGCAAAGAAGTAATAAATCACAGCATTACTCATATTTTCAACAGTTGTTGAGCTATCAGTAGCACCCTGAGTGCTAGTAGTATTAACACCCTAAGCAATAATAAATGCTCTAGTTGCACTGTAAGTGTTGCTAGAGGACAGAAAGACTACATTGTGTGAGTTTGTGGTGGAGCTAGATGTCCCCTTGACCTCTGATTCATAAGCCTTTAGGTTGTTGAAGAGGTCATCTAAACTCAATGTCTCAATCTCTTGTTTGTTCCTCCACGCAATAGTATGCATAGTCCATTCTTATGATAAACTTCTCAAGAACTTTTGGTTGATGTCTTCTTGAGGGATAACTTCACCATGCATATCCAGTTGACTAATTAGCTTTTGAAGCCTTTTATAAGTTTGCTCAATCACTTCTATACTAGATGCAGCAAAGTTTTCATATTGCTGCTTTAGAAGATTTTTTTTAATTTTCTTTGTAGCATTATTACCTCCAAATCTTTTCTCAATAGCCTATATCAGTGTCTTAGCATCCTTGTATGAGTTGAACTTTAATTGATGCTCATTAGGTAAAGCCATCAACAAAGTGCTTCTTGCCTTCAACTCTGCCCTTCTTTATGCCTTCTCTTCAACACTTATAGGATGGATAACAGTCTCCTAACCATTAATAATTTTTGTTACTATGGGTGCATTATCATTTTCTATGATCTCCCATAGAGTGTAATCAATGCATTGTAGGTACTGCTCCATCCTTATCTTCTAGAGATCATACTCACCAGGTTGGAGTATGGGTAGCTTAATGATTTGAGTAGATTGAGTGTCCATCTTCTTGAAAAAGTAGATCTTGTGTGTAGTAAAGTTTCTTCTTATTCAAAGCTTCTCGCAAGCTCTTATACCACTTGTTGATCCCAATATAATAGATATTGCTTAGCTTGTATAAGGCTAAGTTGTATTGAATAAATTCAAAACAACTATGATAGAAACTTTGATTGTGAATATCAAAGACTATGCGAAATCTAGTCAAAAGATAACAAAAGGAATTTCAATGAAACAAAATGAATAAGATAATAACAAAACGAGGTTTAACCAACTTTCAGTCTCAATATAATATGAACACTCTTAATATTGTTAGGGTTACAGAACCTTGAAGCTATATTGATATCAAAACAAACAATTTCTAGATATCTAACTCTATGCACTAGGACCTCTTTTTATACACTAAGGAGTCCCAAACTGCTATATAATAGATTTCCCTAAGTTTTATCATGATCTTCTAAACAAATAACTTATTACAGTATCTTTTACAAAAATATCTCATACATTATCACATAAGCAATCTTTATCTTTTCTCTGATAAGTCTTTGATCTCTTCTCTGTCAGCATAAACCCTTCTAGCAGTTGTAATCTTTAAGCAGTTGTAACTTTCACACCAACAGTAGTAATTTTTATATCAGCAGCACTAACTATGTACAAGCAGCTTTAACTACTTAGAAAGTTTTTTTCAATCTTCATTAGCAGTACTAAGTTACACTAGCAGTAGTAACTTGCAGTAGTAACATATACTAGCACGAGTAACTTATACTAGCAGTAGTAACTAGTAGTACTAATATACACTAGCAGTAGTAACGTACACTAGCAGTACTAACTATTTAGCATATTTTTCACTAAGATTATTAACAGCATTAATTTCTACTTAGCAACAATAACTAATACCTTAACAGTCTTAACTTCCACTTAGTAGTAGTAACTTCCAAACAACATACGAGGCTTTATAAATCCCTACAATAGAAGTCCTACAACAAGAGGATACAATCCTTAATGTAATAAAATCATTTTGGCATGCAAGAAACAGACAGTGGTTGCAAATTCCACAACAAAAGCTGAGTATGTGGCTGCTTCAAGTTGTTGTGGACAAGTGCTTTAGATTCAGAATCAACTACTTGATTATGGGTACAATTTTATGCATACCAAGATCTTTATTGACAATAACAGTACTATTTTCATAATTAAAATCCTATTTCGTCATTTAAAAACAAAGCATATAGAGATCAGACATCATTTTATTAGAGATTGCAATGAAAAGAAATTTATTCAAATGGTAAAAATCCATACTGACAAGAATGTTGCAGATTTGCTTACAAAATCTTTTAATGTAAGTAGATTTCAATATTTGATTGTTAGTATTGGAATGCTAAATCTTTAAAGTCCTTTTATCTCCCGTGTTTTTATAGAGTTTGTATGAATAGTACTGGTTTATTCATGTCATTAAAAGTTTCTGTCTGTTAAGTATAATTAGTACTAGATTGGTTATACTTAATACTGCTGAGTTTCTACTGTTAGTTATACTTAATACTGTTAGGTATAATTAATATTACGATAATTGTGAAAATTGCTATGGCTTGTGTTTTCTTGGTTTTTAGACTAACATTTTGCAGGAAAAGCAAAGAAAATTGTTAAATTGAATGATTAAAAGCAGCTTAGAAAGGAATATTGAGTTAATTGCTAATGAAATCCAAAGTTAATGCTTGCTAGCATACCTTACTACTAGATAGGTTACTAACTGCTGGGTAAAAGTTAATGTTGTATAGGGTATTTTCCATAAAAACCTTCGATTAAGGGTTTCAATTCGACTCATTTAACAATTTCACACTTTCAAATACTCACTAACTACCAACCCTCACTACAAATTATTGAATCATCCATTATCAAAATCCAACATACAATTATGACTCCAAAGTTTGTGTGATACTCATAATATGGCTCATTATTTTTTTCTATAAACAACCCACAAAGATGATGGGTTTGAATAAATTGTTGGATTTTTGAATGGCACACCCAATAGGCTTGCATTAACGATTAATCCCACTATATATATTTCTTGCATTGAACAATTCTGGTCTACTATCAAGGTTAAAACTATCAACGGGGAAGCACAGTTACATGCCCTAGTAGATGGCAAGAAAATAATCATCATTGATTCATCTATTAGAAGGGATCTTCAACTAGTAGATGAGGAAGGTGTTGATTGTTTACCAAATTCTACTATTTTTGAACAACTTACACTGATGGGGTATGCCAAAATTTCACAAAAACTAACTTTCTATAAACCATTCTTTTCCCCTTAATTGAAATTTCTAATTCATACTATTTTACAGTGTCTAAGTCCAAAGACTACTACATGGAATGAGTTTAGTAGTACTATGGCATCTGCCATTATCTGCTTAGCTACAAATCAAAAATTCAACTTTTCAAAATTCATTTTTGATAGTATGATTAGAAACTTGGATAATTTGTCTGACATATCTAAGGTTTGTACAATTATTTTTGGATCAACAACTTGATGGGCTGCCAACTCATAAGAGAATTTATATTGCACCCTCTCACACTAAAAAGATTTTTGGAAATATAAGAAGGGTGGGCAAAGGTTTTTCTGGTAGAGTAACACCTTTATTTTAAACAATGGTAGTACAAAACCAATCACAATTGGGTGAAGGTTCAGCAAGTTCCAATGATCCGCTCACCCTCACCTTTTATTTAACCATCTACTCAAACTACTCGAAAAGAACACTACAACCTAGGAAAGGCCTAAAAGAAGTAATACTCAGTAACCCAAGCCTAGTGATCCTATTGATAAAAGTATGCATTATGAGGCCTGTTTTTGTAAGGAGTTGGGTTAGCAGTTTGGTGAGGGGCTCCACCTACACTAGCTTCTATCTTAAAGCAGAGCAAGACAGTGGTAAATCTAATAAAAAAAAAAAAAAATAAAAATTAAAAAAAATAATTAAAAAATTAATTTAAGACCCAATCTAGGCAACACCTAATGATCTAGTTCCCTAGTAACTACTTCAGGCGGTGGTTCCCAGGGTGCCAAGGAAACCATGGGGTATACTATTCTCAAACAGGTTTGAGAATGTATCTAAACATTCTAATGAATCACTGCTCGTAAGAGGTAACACACTTCAAAGTGATGAGGATAGACTTAAACTTGATGAATTGATGGCACTATGTATGACTTTACAAAACAGGGTTCTTGATTTGGAGAAGATAAAGACCACTTAACAAAATGAAATTGCTAGTTTGAAAAGGAGGGTCAAGAAGCTTGAAAAGAAAATTAGGTCAAGAACTCATAAGCTAAATAGATTATACAAAGTTGGTTTGACTACTAGGGTAGAATCCTCTGATAATGAAGAAAGTTTGGGTAAGGATGCATCCAAACAGGGGAGGATTGATGTTATTGATGCAGATGAAGAAATTACCTTGGTTAGTGTTCAAAATGTGGATGAAGAGATGTTTGATGTGAATGTTTTAGATGGTGAGGAAGTGTTTGTACAGAACAAGAAGTTGTTGTTAAAGGTGTAAATAATGAAGTTAATGTTGTTGAAGAAGTAATTTAAGTTTATTTAAACTCTACAAAGTTAGATACGAATTGGGAAATATGAGCGGTGGGCACTTAGTGTTTGTTTTAGGAGTAAGGTATAGTGTAGTAGTGTGTCAGGGTGTAGATGTGAGTGTGAGTGGAGAGTGGGGGGCGTGGGGCGGAGGGGGGGGGGGTGGGGGGGGGGCGTGATTTTTGTGTAGGGGGGACTCTACTTTCTGTTAGTCTACTGTAGAACTTAAAAGGGAACGATTGGTGGGGGGGGGGGTTCTTTAGTTTCCACTAAGTTCTTGAGACACCAACAAACATTACTGCTACAATGTGACAACTGTTAATGATATTAATTTGGCTCAAGAACTTATGGAAATAGAAAGTACAAAACCCAAGGAGAAAGGGGTTGTTATACAAGAGCTGGGTGAATCTACAACAACAATATCTTCACAACAATCACAAGACAAAGGTAAAAGGGAATAATTAAATATAAGCATATGAAGCCTATAAAGGAAGATAGATCTAATCAGGCTTGATGAAGAAGCTGCTTTAAAATTGAAAGCTGAATTTGATGAAGAAGAAAGACTTGTAAGAGAAAAGGCTAAAAAAGAAAAAGAAGTCAATATTACTTTGATTTAACATGGGATGATATACAGGCAAAGATTGATACTGAACATTAATTGGCTGAAAGATTGCAAGCACAAGAACAAGAAGAGTTGTTTATTGAAGAAAAGGCTACATTATTTCAACAATTCTTAGAGAAAAGAAGAAAGCATTTTGCAGCTAAAATAGCAGAAGAGAAAAGAAACAAACCACCAACAAAAGCGCTAAACGACGGAATAAGAAGAATTTGATGGCTTAGTTACCGTAAACAACATGTAAGATACAAGCCAAAGATTGAATTTGAAAGTGAGTTTGATTCTAATCCAGAAATGTTTTTACAGAGCATTCAAAAGGGTAAATACATTTGAAGACTTTAGACAGAGTTGGGAGGAAGGCAAATAAAAGAGGCAGGAACAGAGCTATAAAAGATAATTCCAAAGAATCAAAAGGTGGAAGATGATAAATGAAAACAGGCAAAGCTTAAATAGTGTTTGGAAATCATTCCAAATGAATAAAGAGGTAACAATTGATGCTATAACTTTAGCTGTTAAGTCTCTAAGTATTGTTGGCTGGAAGATTTATAAAGAAGAAGAAAAAGGTATTATCAAATAATGAGAGTTGATAGAAAGTCTCAAACATACATGATCTTTAGTCAAATGCTTAAAAGTTTAGACAGACAAGATTTAGAAGATTTGTACAAGTTGGTAAAAGAAAAATATAAGTCAACAAAACTAGTGGAAGACTTGGATTTGTTGTTATGTGGTGATTTGAAAATAATGTTTGAACTACATGCAGAAGATAAAGTATGGAAGAATCAACAAGAATACAAAAGTGTTAGATAGAATCTGTAATGCTCATGTAGAGTACATTCCTTAGGATGCAACATATGCAGATTTAAATGTTGGTAAGAGTTAGAAGAATCCCCTTGCACCACTTGCACTTTTCAAGATGTTGGGAAAAGAATCTATAAATGAATTATAAACGTAAAATGGCTTATCAGTTTCCTTAAATAATCATAAAACAGCTTAAGAAGTAAATAAGTGTTTGGAAGCATCCTCCTGGTGTTGATGAAGCTTTAAATGATTAAACTTGATGATTTTGAAGAAGAATATTAAGTTTAGGGGAGGATTGTTGGGGTTAAAACTCTTCTTGGTGTTGTTTGAATTACACTGCTACGTGTTTATTTTAATGTTGCTCAGCTATAGTTAGTACCTGCTCTGAACTTCAAAAAAATAAGTTAATTTTTTACTACTACTAGTACACAGTTAGTACTGCTAGTAAATATTAGTGCTGTTGATGAACTTCAAAGAAAATATGCTAAGTAGTTTACTACTGCTAGTACAAAGTTAAGACTGCTCAGCTGAAGTTAATGCTGCTAGTGAAAATATGCTTGAAGTTACTACTACTAGTGAATATCAAGTTAATCAGCTAGTTTTTATTACTGCATAAATGATATATATATATATATTAGTTTGTTTATAAAAAGATTTTAGATACTTAGGAAAGTATTGTAAGACGACTAGGACTCCTTGTGTATAAAAGGAGGTCCTAGGGCATAGAGTTTCATATACAACTAGACGTATAATACAAAGGCTTCAATATCTTTGTAACATAAAAAATACTTTGAGAGTTATTCGTATTATAAAAATTAATAAGTATTGGAGCTTATTTTGTTGAAATTGATAATGATTTCATTAAATTACTGTTTCATTGATAATTCTTGCTAATATTAAAGATTAATTCCCGCATAAATCTTTATACATTCAAACACAGTTTCTACTTATAGTTATGTTAGATTTATCTAATAAAAACAAAATCCTTAAACGAAGGCTAAAGGAATTTGATCTTTGAAGTTGTTGATCAAAAATAAAAAGGATCTACAATTCCCAGACTTCATGCAATCATAAGCAAATACAAAGGAGGGTTTAGCCTCGCATGTTATAAAGGAAGCAAGAAGATAAATCAATCACACAACACATAGACATATTAAATGATTAATGATAAATAACCTTACTTGAATTAAAACATGGATCCAAGGTAGTACAATAGGGTTTTGAGGCCCTAAATACGACCTATGAAGCTGCTACAAGGACTAGGGTTCGTCTCCATAAGTTATACAAAGTTATACCAAAAGTTACACCTTGAAACCCTAAAAACGACCTTATATTTATAAAGATATCGACGCGAAGTGCTTCGCTTTATGCTCTTGACGTCGTCGCCATGTAGACGGTTCTAGATCCACTTTAAGTTGGCTACGTCATGACGCCGTCACCAAATCTATGACGTTGTCACCAAATAGATCACGACGGCGTCGCTTAGTGCTCCTGACGTTATCTCCACGCTCTGAGAACATAATTCTTGGTGAATCTTGGTGTAAGTCCGTAGTCTTGTCCGTTTCTTCTCCAAATGAGCCCAAGTCCCGTATATTTCCTCCAAATGCCATCCAAGTGCAAAACTGAAAACAAATGATTAAGCACATAATCTCGGCATATTTTCATGATTTAAGGGGTTAAATGACCTAAATAGTGTATAAAATGACACCTCATCAAATACCCCTACACTTAGGAATTGCTTGTCCTCCAGCAGCAAAAATGCTTTGTCCTACCTAGACAATAGAATATGGAATGGTCATTTAACCTACTGCAATAAATGATTAGTTACAACACAACCTTTAAACCTCGTATTAAAAGCACGGAAAGCACACACTAGCACCTCACATAAGTGTTTGGATTCTCTCTTAATCTGGGTGGTATAATAAAATAATAACATAATGTGGAAACATAAAATCTATGTGCAGCCTCAATACATGTATCATCGCATAATAAAATTACCATAGGCTTGGTAAAAGGATCAACCGCCCATCGCTAGGTGTCAAGCATTTATTCAATACTATCCTAAGAGGTCTTTTAAATGGTTGTGGGTGTAGTGTAAAGATCCATAAAATGGAAACAAGAAACGGATGGGATACATTATTGTGCTTTGGGTGAATTATAGAGTGTGAATTGTTGTAGCAAAATATTTATAACGAATACCACGATGGATTAGGTTGCACAGCCAAGACGTTGGACGAAGAATAAACAAACACTAACCCAACACTAACATCAATCACTTTCCTTTTTCTTTCTATATACACTCTAATATAAACATAAACATAAGCAAATGGCAGCCCATACATTCTTTTTACTCTTTTTTTTATATACAACTTTTTTTTGTACACTTTTGCCCTGCCATTGCTTAAATATATAATACATCATGGGGGTTTATAGATACACCCCTACACTTGAAATTTTACATACTCAATTATTTACAATCTAACTAATGACCCAATTTTGAGGTGGATCAAAATAACATGGAGATCATCTAACAAACATATGGGGGTATTTATTTAACTTTTCTTCCCCATTATTCTGTGAAATAAATACTATCAAGAATTCCCAAAACATACGAAAACTATATTTACAAAGGAATAAGGAACTTAGCAACCGTTACTCAAATAATTAAATTGGGTTAACATAAAAATGAATAAAAGCTAGTACAACAAGTTAGGCTAAGCAAAAAGGGTTTAACATTGGATAAAGGTTAACAATGCTCTCAGTAATAATCTGGAAATCGAACAAAAAAATTATACATAACCTATGAAAAGGATAGCTCGGAGGGTTACTAGGGTATCCTGCACTAAAAATGAGTGCATGATAAGGGTGTGGGATAGTTATATAGTCGATGTGACCATAATAACAATTACAGGTTTAAAACATGGGTTAATCCTAGTGCCTCTTATCTAGCAAATCCTAATACTCACTATGCGGTCTCGGAATGCATCACAAAAACAAGTTCTAGAATTTAATATACTACCGGTACACTCATATAATTTTAATACATCTTAATGCTCCAGAAAAGGTTTACCAAAACCACATATACACATCCGTAATGACGGAATAGACACACATGATTGCTCACTCCTTAACTCGAGAAAGCTAAAGGTATAAACTATCTTGGGTATCAATAATGGATACCCAAATTCCTATAGATCTAAAGGCGAACCTCACATTTTTGGGGTGGATTCTGAGGGTTTTTGTGCTATTCATATACATTCCTATCCATAGAGAGCCATTAAATACTGATTTTTTACGGTATTGGTCGTTAAAAAAAAAATTGGTCAAAATAACCTTTTTATGCTATGTTTTTGAAATATTGACCCATAAATTTTAGGAACAAGACAAATGAAAAATGAAGAGAAAAATATCTAAGGCTATATTCCCCCCCTCCTACAATTAGGACGAACATTGTCCCAAATGTTTTCTATATAAGTACCTATAAAAAATGTAATAAAATAAAAGAAAACAAGTAAAAGAAACTAGTACTCCCCTAGTTTGCTCAATAATAGTGAAGAAACATGCAATAACTTGTTAAATTGTCCTTTAAGGATTATCCAATAAAACTTCCTAAGAACTTCCAAGCTTCTTCTCATTAAATATAACCTATAATCAAAGACAAAGACAGCTGCACCAAGCATAAAATCAGCAAGATAGATATATATACAACAAGGGTTTAGGGTTTCGACTCTACGAAAGCAGTAAAGATAGGATGAGAGTAATGATATAATCATAGGTTTTTCTGCAGGTTTACAAAAGAATTATAGATTTTATATATTGCACATTTTATTTTTCAGGAAGACTAGAAAAAAATTGAATTTTTACATAGCTGGAGACGCGACGCCGTCAGGATAAATCTTGATCCCATCTCCAGCATCTGTGAAAATTTCTTCTTCGTTTTTAATGAGAAATTTTCTCCACATAATTTTTATAAGTCAAAACTAAAGAAAGCACTGCATAAAAACCTGGAATTAGTCATTACAATCATATGACTCGAAACTGACGCGAATTAATCTAAATAATTTATTTTAAATGTTTGAATTGGGTTCTTAAAACCGGATATATTGCCCTACACTTATTTTGTTGCAAAATACCTTTGATTGCAAATAAGACGAAGTTACAAAGAAACAAAGCACAATTACAAAATAATTCAAACAAAATAAAACAAACAATGAAGAATTAAAACACCAAGACACTCCTAATGTGCGGGAAAAGTAAATATTGGGTTGCCTCCCAAAAAGTGTTTTTCTTTATTTATGAGTCTTGTAGCTAGAATCGAAGTCACACGTTCTTACGTGACTTCTCCTTTATCATCCATTCCAGTTAGGTATTCGAGTCTAAGCTCTAGGCATTCTTTGTAAAATCCTAATATCTTGCTCATCACGTACTCTACTCCTCTTCTCTTGTCCTCCCTCCATTTCAAAGGAAGACCGAGTTTTGTGATCTCTTTTTCTAGTTCGACAATGAGTGTTACTGTTTCGAATGGCTTATAGGTCATCTTATAGCAACTTCAATTGTTTTTTTGTTGGTGAATCCTAGCTACTCCATCGATTGGTCATGAGTCATGTTTGGTATATTTCAACACAAGTGCCTCCCTTAGCACTACTTGTGACAACCAATGTGTCCATATTATTGAACAAATATCCTCAATAATCATAGAAGACTAATAACAAAGTTGAAAGTTCCTATGAAGACATGCATTACTTTAATCCTCCCTATGAAATTGCTAACTCCTCCATTTACATTTTCCCTAGGGTTAAGTTTTCTCCTCATGATCCAATTATACATCATTCAGGCTATGATGTTTAGAGGGGAGTTAAAGTTAATGTAAGCTCTTTCCACATGCACATGCCTAATGTTGCGGAGTATCTTGAGGTTCGACAAGCATCCCTCCGTGATGATGGGGTTCTTTAAAAATATTGAAGGGATTGGGCCACACATAAGTTATTTGTGATACGCTAGCTCACTCTTAGTTGGGAATATGTCAAAATATTCTACTCCTACCCCTTCGGTTGTTATACTCCCTTCCTCTTCGGTTCTTTCTCACTAGAGTCATCAATCATTCTAAATAACTCAAAAAACATGACTTTCTGCCATCGTCCCCCTTTTTGCAAACACCTCGTGTTAGATGATTAAGTAAACCAACCCGATCGACTCGAGATGAAAGAATTGAATATGTAGGACTTTATTGGTGAATAATACAACAGAAGGGATCGGGCTTATGAAGACTGGTTGAAATGATATTTTCTGGGCTGTCCTTTTCTTCTTCCTCATTATTTTTTGCTATTTCATCATAGGAGTCATTTTGTTACTCAAAATGGATTATGACGGCATTGATCAAACTGTGATTATGGTTTGAGCATTGCGGGTCTAAATTTAGGTAAGAACAAGCAGGCAAGACTAGGGAAGTACTTAATTTTAGGTTCTTAACCGTGTCGCTAGGTAGTGCTCCTGCTATTCGATCGGTGATGGCCTTCAGTACTATGTCGATTTTGTTGGTCATCTCGCCTTGTTGTTATTTGAAATTGGCTTCAAACTTGGATAGTCTAGCTTTTTGAGATTCCATGAAGTTGGATACAAATCCTTCTAGATTTGATTGACTGTTAAAGCTTTAAGGATTGTTATGGAAGGAGTAGTTCGGGATCGAACTGTTGTGTTGGAACCGGTTATGTAGGTTTGAAAAATTATTTTGTGAATTTTGGGGTTGTCTCCACCTAAGGTTTGGGTGACTTTTCCATGACGAATTATAAGTGTCACCAAAATTGTTTTACTCAGGCTTAAAAGTATACCACTTACCTCCCGCTTCATCGGTACGCGAGGATGCGTATTCAACGAAGGCTTGTTCGGGATTTTCCATGCAATACTGAGTGTCGTAGGGACCACTACAGATTTCACATGGGGTAGTGATTTTGTTCACTTGGGTAGGTTGTGTTAGAGCAAGATGAGCTTCCATCAAGCGTTGGACTTGATTTTTGAGCTCGATTAGACGACGGTCGGATGTACTCGGGACATCTTGAGGCAATGCGATTGCCTTGACCGGCTTAGCAAAATCCCTTGGGTCGTTCCAACTTTCGTTGTCATAGAGGGTGAGGTCCTCTAATATTGCCCATGATTCTTCGGGGTTGAGGTCACGAAGCTTACCATCGGCCTATTGGTCAATGGTTCATCTTGTGACGGGATTGACATGGCCATAAAAGATTTGGACTTAGAGCCAAAGATCAATGCCATGATGAGGGACTTTTTGGAGTAAGTCCTTGAAACGAGTACATGCTTTGGATAGAGATTCTCCATGATGTTGTTGGAACATCAGGATATCGTTGCGGAGTTTTGCGGTCCTTCCTGGTGGAAAGAATTGAGCAAGGAATCAGGTAGTAAGATCCTCCCATGTGGTGATGGATCTTGTTGGAAGACGTTCAAGCCAATTGCTAGCTTGATCACATACGGAAAATTAAAATAAATGCAGGCGCGTTCTTTCCCTATTTTCACCATCAAGGTCAAGTGAGTCCACAAGTTTAAGGAAATCCTTAAGGTGTTGGTTTGGATCCTCAAACCAAAGTCCATACAACGAGCATCCGTTTTGCACCAACCGGATGGTGTCAGATCGAAGAGATACCACGTTGTTCCCTACGAGGAGCTCGATGGTATTCCT
>BQNB010112317.1:0-22178 GCA_026074375.1 Tanacetum coccineum
AATAAAATTTGAACAACTTTAGAACTAGAGAAAACAAAATAAGCTATATTAAGCTTATTTCAAGCTTATTAGCTAAAAACAGCTTATCACATGAAAACTTGAACACAAACTCAACTCAACTATTTCTATTGCTTTAGAAAGGATAGTACAAGATTAAAAACAGGAAGTACAATTGACTTTAAAAATTTAAAAGCTTAATTGAAAAGATGAACAGTACACGTAAAATTGGAAAGGGAAATTTACAAAGAAAAACTAAAAAAAACTCTCTAACTAACTATATCACTAACTGAATTACAATCTCCTATTTATAGGAAAAGATGATGAGAGAATGAGAACTTTCGATCATTCCAAGCCCTTGGATCTCTTTGATTTGAATTTAAACCGTTGATGATGTATGGTGATGTGTTCGGACCAATGGGAAGCTGCCACATGTACAAAATGATGTGAAAATGGTAAAATACGAGGTGGGGTGATTTGGAAGAGACAGGAAAGGAGTTTGGAGAAGTTTGGGTTAGTTCGAGTTTTGGCGGGAAAATTGGTTGTAGGACGGTTAGGGAGAAAAGTTTTAAGCCCGCGTGTGTTTGAAAAGTTAAGGGAGAAAAGCTTTTGCATTATAAATGCTTCATTGGCATTCTTTTTATAATTATATTTTTGGTGAATGGAAAATTTTCACTTTAGAAAATCAACTTATAAATTTGAAACCAAAAATCTTACTTACATAATAAATGAATTATTTTCCAAAATGTAAGACTTTTTCTAAAGACATTGGTTGACTTAGTTAAATTAAAAAGAGCACGTATGATTAAGTGTGTTAAGAGCTTGTGGGAATGAAAAGACACAAATCATTCATATAAGCTTTAGGTTTTCCAAATAAACCTTGTTCTTCACATTTTAAAATCCAAAGCAATAGGATTTGTGAAAGCTTGGCCCTACAAAAGGTAGGTTAAAGAACTAGCTAGGGCATTTTTCACCCGGTCAAGTCAAAATTAACTCCTATTTCTCACCAACGGATGCATTTTTCTTGCCTCGATCCGCTCGCGTCTTTCGCTCATAGTGAGGAGCGAGCGGATGCATGGCTCGATCATGTGAGAGAAAATGATCAAAAACTAGCTCAGGAGAGACGGACACGACATGTTTGAATAACCTAGTTAAGAGCATTCCATAAGGTAAGAGTTCCTTAGGTTTGAATCAAGTCTTTTCCATTCTTTTGAGAATGAAAAAATCTAGGTTATATGGAGTGGATGTCTCAATGCAATAAAGCATGTGGCAAAGACAATCGAAGACATAATCCCTATGTCCTCCTTAAAAAATGGCGTTTTCACGAATAATCTCAACCCATGGTTTCATATGAGTTTGAATCTCTCGGGTTAAAATTTTGTTTTTACCAATGACAATGGTTTTCTTGTTTTTGGTACGAGTCTCTTGACCTTGACGTGGAATTTGAATGAGAGACTTAATGACTCTTGGAGATGGGGGTTTGGTTTTATAGAGACCTCTACTTGGAACACTGACCGACAAATGGTCAAGGGACCACATTTCGGTGGTAGAGGCATGACCCTTGAAAGGAATTTTTAGAATTTGACCGAATTCCTCAAGAGTGAGGGAAAAAGACTTATTTTGAATGACAAAATTGACAACAAATTCACCCTTAGGATTATTTGTAAAAGTGAGTTGACAATAAAACTCAAGAACAAAGCGAGGTACAATTTGTTCGTTAATATCTAACAAACAGTCAAAACCGATTGACTCAAACTTGGCACGAATATGACTCATATTTTCGAAGTTTTGACTTACTACCCTTCCCTTATGAAAGTATCGTTTTTCAAGATTAGCCATTGTATTTAGTAAGGGTTGATTAAATTCATTTGATATTTAGGGTATGTAGTTTCGTGTTTTTTGATGATCTAGACCGGTAGCTCAAGGCATTGTTACCTAGAAAGATATAAGCAATATCATATTTTAAGCGCTTATACATGTATTGATGTTTTGAGTTCGTGCCTAGTGTGTGCCTATATGCGAACAATGTGGAGTAACGATTAACTTGACCTAAATACAAAATCCTAAGAGTTAACCTAGATGCTCCTTAATTTGATTTTGCTCAACCAAACAAGTTGAAAAGTACATATGAATTATGTATCTCGAAATTTGTTCATGAGATCATTATGCATGTATTTGGAAACGTTTTTAGATTGGATTAACAATGCATAACAACAATTTTATTATGTTCCTAACGTGAGTGATTTGAAAATAAAATTAGGGTTTGTTCAAAATCAATGTTTCATTTAATCTTACTAATGCATGAAAATCCTATGTCTACGAGAATCATATTAGTTATACATTGTATCATAGTACTCTTAATTGCACAAAATTAAAAGAAAAATCGACAATCTTCAATTTTGATTTTTGGTGTTCATCATGAACCCTAGACTCAAATTGAAAGAAAATAGATGAAATGACTTACAATTGATGATCTTTGTGATATTAAGAATGATTATTAGTGTTGATTTGATCTTCAATTGAAGTTTTAATGGTTGATTTTGAGTTTTAGTGGGTTTTGGTTCGAGTTCGTCAATGGCAGCAGGTAAGGGGTGTTGAGTCCCAAAACTCTAGATCTACTGCCTTAGGTTATAAGGTTATTATTACCTTGGTAATCACAAGATAATAATGTGAGAAACTTTGTTGAAGTGTTTCACCAAAGGCTATGCGGAATCTAACCTTTAGTGTTTAAGAAGAATAACAATGGTAATGGAATGGAACAGTGAATAACCAACAAGCCTTAATATTATTGATTGAATAATACGAGTACTCAAAAGTACTAGGGTTTACAAAACCTTAAAGCTATGAGAGTAGTATATGTAAGATGTATGTCTATGATCAATGTATATCCCTACTCTAACCTAAGGACTCCTTTTATAGCACAAGGAGCCCTGTACAAGATAAGACCTAACTAGATCTCCTAAATCACAGGGATAATCAGAGTACATTCTATATATATAACAATAACGCGTCTTTGACTCTGATAAGTGTAAAATACACATATCCATTTGTACCTAAAATAGCCCAATTAAACCCAAAACAGACTAAAAGTGGCAAAAATATGATTGTTTTGTGTTTTGTGTGTGCAGGTACAGATATATCAAAAATCATAAGAAAACCGTCAAAAAACGGGCAAACACGGACACGAGAAACGGAAGAGTACAAGAGAGCCAAAGTCAAAGAAAGTCAACTTCAGTCAACTATGGGTCAACAGAAGTCAACTCACTAGAAGACAAATCCCAAATGTTACCCAAATAGTCCCTCAAGTTTCAAAAATCACACAAATGGTCCCTAAACCTAAATGGATCATACCCGGATCCAAAAGCCCATTGCCCCTAGCCCAATACCCTTTTATAAAACCACAAGGACCATTTCTTGTGACATGTGATGAGAGTCTGAGTGTGTGAGGTGGTGGTTGTCCGCAGTGTGGCTTCTCACTCCCTCACCTTGTGTGTATGATAGAGAGAGAGAGACTGTACGCTTCTTGGTTATATATGAGAGGGTGATAGAGACTCGCGCGCGCCTACATACTCTCTCTCGCACCATAGATTGTTATAATGGGGGTGGGGGGGGGGGGGGGTTGGGGGGGGGGGTTAGTCGGGGGGGGGGGGGGAGGTGTTTTTATTTGTTTTTGGGTGTTTGATCGTTTTGTAGTTTGATTTGTTGTTGTTTTTGTTTTATGTTTGTTTGTTTTTTGTCTTTGTTTTATTGGTTTTGTTTTTTATTTGAGATTTTGTAAATTTGGGTGGGGGGGGGGGGTGTGTGGGTTGGGGGGGGTTGGGGGGGGGTCGGGTTTGACTTGGTGGGGGTTTTTGGTGGTATTGGGGGGTGGGTGAGGGGGGGGGGGGGGGGGGGGGGGGGGGGTGGGGGGGGCGGGATAGGGGGGGTGGGTAGGAGTGGGGGGGTGGGTGGGGGGGGGTGTGGGTTCGGTGGGGGGGGGGGGTTGTGTTTGGCGGTGGGGGGGTGTGCTGGGGGGGGGGGTGGTTGGTGGTGGGGGGGGGGGGGGGGGGGGGGGGGTTGGGGGGGGGGGGTGGTGTGTGGGGAGGGTGGGTTGTGTTGGGGTGTTTGTGTGGTTTTGGTGGGTTATGTTTTTGTTGGTATTTAGGGTGTTGTGTTAGGTATGGGGTTAGGTTTTTTTGTTTGGTGGGGGGGGGTTTGTGTGGGGGGTTTTGGTGCGGGGGGTGTTGTTGGGGGGTGTGGGGGTGGGGGGGTGGTGGTTTGCGGGTTTTGGGTTTGGGTGGGGGGTTGTGGGGGGGGTTGGTAGGTGTGGTTGGGTTTGGGTGGGGGGGGAGGGGGGCTGTTTGGGGGTGGGTGGTGGGGGTGTGGGGGGGGGGGGGAGGGGGGTGTGGGGTGGCTGGGGGGGTTGTGGGTGGGTAGTTTGGGGTGGGGGTTGGTGGTTGGGGGTGGGGGGGAGTTGGGGTTCTTTGGTTTTTTATGGTGTTTCTTTTGGGGGGGGTGTTGGGGTGTGGTTGGAGTTTTGAGTGGGGGGGGGTAAAGGGGAGGTGGGGGGAGGGTGGGGTGGTTGATGGGGTCGTGGTGGTGGGGGGGGGTGTGTTATGTGGTGGTGGTTGAGTGGATTATGTATCGGGGTTTGATGTTGTCGAGGGCTGAGGTGAGAAATGTTTTGCGGTTAATTTGGAGAGGGGTGGGGGGGGTGGGTAGGAGGGGGAGGGGGGGGGGTGGAGGGGGGGAGGATGATTTAGTAACAGGCTTTAGAGAAGTGCTAAGAGGTGTGGTAAAAGAAGGTGCTCGTTTGGGTGGTGGATATGTCATATTCGCAAAAAGGGCATGTCAGCGCTTAATTTTGCTACAATTTTGGGGAGTGGGAGAGAGGGGTGTTTTTTATGTCGATTGTATATTAATATAGTGATAATTTTAAGATAATGGGAAGGAGGGAGAAATAGTATAGTAAGAAATTAGATGAAATGGGAGGAAGTATATAGTAATAAGTCAAATCAAGAGATTATGGATCTTTCATTAAGATCTTTTATTGGTTTTTTCCTGCAAGGTATCAAGCCACGTGGAATGTAGAGGAAATGAACAAAGGAGTGTCGCGTGGTATGGGGTTTCGTGTTTTTAGGGTTTTTTTTTTGTTTTGGGTTTTTTTTTTTTTTTTTTTTTTACTCTATTATCCACTATCACACGGAACTAAGCATAATGCTGACTGTCAATCAAAAGATGACAGCTTATTGTGTTTAATTTATCATGTGTTAGTTTTGTGTGTGTATTATTTGATCATAACGGCTCATAATTCAACTTACCTAATGATTGAAGGAATGGTTTAGGTGATGATTTGAAAGGAGCGTGGGGAGGGAAGGCAAGATAGAGCCCTAGAAGAAGCTTAATGAGAGCAAGCACCTATAAATGTAGAACACACTCCTCACCGCACATGTATCTTTCTTTTCCGTTTTCCTATTTTTTAACTAGTTTAGCTTTTAGCTTTTTAATAGCTTATTGTAATTTATACTTTTTAAAATTCCATTTGTAATAATCTCTTTCAGTATATAATAATCCTTTTTAGTTAATGACATCCTTTTTCTTATTGTCTATTGTTAGAAGCTATCTCAATTTTACTCCTAAGTAGTTTGTAATATTGACTATAAGCCTCCACAATAAAGTCAATTTCAGCTCTCTTAGTCTCTAAGCTAAGATAGAGCTTAAACAAGTCTTAATCTACTCATATACCTAAAATCAGCTTAAAATCCCTTGTTATTTGAACATTTGAGCTTATGGAAGGGGAGTCAAATATGGAAGGACTCCCATGGACTATTACTGGCTTATTATAAATAAGCCAGAGCTAGTAGATAAGCTCTAAAGAGCCTAATAGCTTTTGGTTTTAGCTCTAAAGCATCAAGTAAGTTTTCATTTAATTCCCTTGTCCTTTACTTTTAGGCGTATCACTATGGACTTAAATAGCTTAAATTTTGCTTATTTGCTTAGTTATTAAGTGTGCTTATCTGATTTCTTTAGTTGCTATATTTGTGATTTATAATGTTAATTAGTGCTTATTCATCATCTGTTTTAGTTTAAGTATTATAGATCTTAGTATTTTCATTGCTGTTATAAAATCCATAAAAAACCAAAAAAAATTAGTAAGCTTAGCCTAGATTCGCTTTGATTTAGGCTTCTCCCGCCAACTGGCGCGTATTGATTTGCTTGTTTGTTAGGTTATATATAAGCTAGTTTTTATCTAGTAACGATTGGTTTTGTTATAATAGAATTCAAAATCATTAGTTTTTAATCAACAACTGTCAATGTTATTAAGGAAGTGACTATCGTGTTTGGCATCATCCATAAGGGTTATTTGACTATCAAAAGTCAAAAGTTTTTATGCAATTTGTTTGAGACAGCTTTGATTTCATTTAAAAACATTAGGAAAAGAGTTTTCACAAGTTAGTTTTTAAAATTAAAAGAGTTTGAGCTTATTTTTAGTGTTCCTGCACCAGGGGAATTTTTCATAGTATTTTCACTTGTGCAAAATTTAAACCAAGCTACTTAAGGCTTGGTTTTGTATCTTGAATTATGTTTAGCTCAATACTCAAAGTAGAGTATCTAAGTGCAAGTTTCGACCCCTCTAGGTTTCTGCCAAGTTGTTCCTTGCCCCTTTTCATTTGTTGCTATGTAGGCAAGTTAGTAACCTCAGTTACTACTGATGATACTTCGGCTTCATTTGAGATTTGTAATTATGGATTTAGATTATCAATCTTAGTAGGATTTTTGAGGTTTTTCATATAGCTTTTTAATTTAGATGAGTCATTAGGTTTCATTTTCTTAGCTTCGTTCTCTCTGTAAGTTTAAATTTGCTTTAAAGTTTCATATAAATCGTCAAAACACCAAAATCAGTAGTAACAAATAGATAGTTTTTAAAAATCGTATTTTTGCTTTTTATAGGAGTCTAGGTTTTATCAAATTAGTTTAATGGCTTATTAGTTGATTAATAGTTTTCAAAAGTCCTCCATAGTATAATTATAGCTTAATGTGTCTTTTAGCTTAAGTAGATTTTGAGCTTTTTAAGTTTCTTCCTGAGTTAAGCCTTTTTAATCTCCTATTTCAGTTAGCTTAATGTGTTTTCAGCTTAAGTATCTTTTTCATTCTAGATTGTAAGACATCACAAGAATCATAGAAGACAGATTCTTGCAGTTTTTGAAAAAATTTGAGGCTTATTTTGAGAAGCATTTTAAAAGTGAGTTAAGTAAGAATAAGCAAAAAAAAAAAAGCTAGCTTCTTTGTAAACACCCATCCACCACCTCTCGATGTTTACTACTTTTTAATAGCTTGTTTTATGAGCCTTAATTTTAAGTTTTCAGCTGTTATTTTTCCTATACTTGTTTTTTTAATCAAATGTTTTAAAAACATGTTTTTTTAATTATCTAGTAATTAGTTTTTGCAAAAAAAAGTGAAAAAATAAAAAAAATATTAAAAAGGGGTTGTCAGGTTTTATTTGGTTGTGTGTTGCCAGCTTTTGAACAACAAGACCTCCTGATTATAGTCCATGCGTTTTGTTTTAAACCATTGTGATTTCATCAACGCTCCAATCCCAACCTTTTACTCTTTCCTCCATTTAATCTTTATACTTGTGTTTTCTTTTCCTTTTTCTTTATAAGCCGTTAGTTATGTAGCTTATTATAGAGCTTAAAGTTAAGCTGTGATGGGATGAGGTTAGTAGTTTTCTAGTATTCTTTAGTTGCATTTATAGACTTTTCCTGTAATTTTTCACATTTTTCCATAAATTAGTTTATTCTTTTATAAGATTTTCGAGAGTTAAAATCGTAGAAAATTACATAAAAAATAGAAAATGTGTTTTTTAAAAAAGTTCAGAAAATTACAAAAATTAGTTTTTAGTTTATAAAAAATAGCTTTTTGGATTACATTACAGAAAAGTCATTTTCCAACACTTTTAGATTTTAATTTTCATTTTTGAGCTTTTAATTTTTAAGTTTTAGAAAAAATAGGATTTTAATTTTTAAAATAGTTAAAAATAGTTTTGGAATTTTTATGTTTATTTTGACTTTTTAAGTTTAAAAATCATGTGTTCTAAATGTTTATGGACTTAATCTTGCATATTTTTTTAGGAGATTTAATTAGATTTAAAATAGTTTTTAATCATATTAAATTCAAAAATAATCAAAAAATAGTTTGTTCCTTTTTCTTAAATTTTTTTTTGTCTCTAATTTAGGTTTAGAAAATTTAGTTTACATTTTTAGGAGTTAAATTTAGTATATTTGCTTATTTGTCGCTTTTAATTGCTCCCGTTAATTTGTTTAAGTGTTTAATAGCTTTTAATTGTTTATTTTAATTGTTGCTTTTAATTAGTAGTTATAGAAACTCAAAAATATCTTTTCTCTCATTCAAATCATAATCCGAGCTAAAACGTGGTTTCAATTTCACAAGTCGTTGGGGGAAACGACCCGGCTGTGATTCATTTACTTTCCGTGTTTTTAAATATACGTATTATATATATTATATATATCTTTTAAGAGTGAAAATTTCCTTTAAGGGAATTTTTTTATTGCTCTTGTGGTATTTTTATTGTATATTTTGTGTAGGATATCTATAAAATTTTAAACATCAGTTTTTGTGCGACGCTGTGTGTATCTTACTCCGTCCGCTTTTGACGACGTGGAGGGACTTGTGAACTTGTGTTAAAGATTTCCGTTCGTTTTACGTTTTTGGTTAGATTTTGGTTTAAAGATCATTTCGTCCTCGAAAGTTTCATTTTTGTTAAATATTTCAAAAATCCAAAAAAAAAATAAAAAAATATAAAAAGTAAAAAATATTTTCTTTTTCTTTTTAGTATAATTATCATAAAAGCATAAAAAATCAAAAATATAAAAAATTATCTTTTTTATATTTTTGATTTTTTATGCTTTTATGATAATTATACTAAAAAGAAAAAGAAATATTTATTTACTTTTTAATTTGTTTTTTTTTTTTTTTTTGGTATTTTTGAAATATTAACAAATCAAAAATCAGATCGAGAAAGCTATAAAAAAATATAAATTAGACATACTCTTCCTTTACCCACTACTTCCACTCGGTTTTAATTTTTATGATATTTTGATTTTTTTATGCTTTTTTGATTATTTTTATTGCTTTTCAAAGGAATCTCCTAATTTGAGCAAATCAGATGTGGACCACCCGGTTTTAATCAACAAATGTTCAAAAAAACCAAGGGAACCAAGGGCCGATATCAAGGAAACAATTTCAATTCGATCAAACCCTAGTGAAAACAATTTTCAATCAAACCATCAAAACATCAAGTCAAGATTTTCATCCATCAACCACTCAACCACCAGTTTACCAAGTCCACCATATCAAGCTCTTACCGCCTCAAATCCAAGTGTTTCGAAAGCGTGATTTGATAAATACTACGTCAAGGCAAACGATTGGTTAGTGTTGAAGAATGACCCCCCCCCCCCCCCCCCCCCCCCCCCCCCCCCCCCCCCCCAAATCCCCCCCCCCCGCCCCCCCCCCACCCCCCCACCCAAGAAAATTTTTCAAAATCAAGGTCCAAAATTTGCATATCAAATGGATAATGTTACAAGTTTGTTGACAAATCTTTATGTAATAAATTTCAAACGATTCCGCCTTATCTACTTCAAATTGCAGGTACTCTTCCAAGTCAACGTTAATTAACCCTAAGTAAAACCATAACTAACCCTCAATCAAAACCGTGGAAACAATTTCAATCAAAACCATCAAAACAATTAAGGTCAAGTTTTTCATCCACCAACCAATCAACCACCGGTTTACCAAGTTTCACCATATCAAGCTCCTATACCTCAAATCCAAGGTGTTTCGAAAACGGATTTTGAAAACTACGTCAAGGCAAACGATGCGGTCGGTCTGTTGAAGAATGTTCAAAATCAAGGTCAATTTGCAAATCAATGGCTTAAATATAATGTTACCGAGATTTGTTGACAAATCTTTCGTAATAAGATTTCAAAGATTCCGCTCTACTTCTATTTAGGGTACTATTCACAAGTCAAACCGTAACTCTCAACCTAGTCAGCAATTAATTTGCTATCACACACAGGAGCGGTTAAACACTTTGAAGGACCTTTCGACCTGTCCATAGTTTCTTACTCTAGTTGTTTCAAAAATCCTCAATCGATACACCGAACAAAAAACACGGAGGACCGGAGACGTCAATGGACAAAGTGCAAAAACCAAGTTCAGAAAGTACCGCACAAGTCCCACCTCCGGAGGAAGAAGATTCCATTTTCATTGAAATCCCAAAACCAAAAGCAAAGAAAACCGTTAATGTTGAAATTCAAGATCTTAATTCTCCAAGACCTAATTCGTATCAATCTAAACTTCCATATCCCGAGAGGATGAAAGTGAGAGAGAACGATAAACCAAGTGCTCAACATAGCCGGTTCTTGAAGATGTTCAAACAACTCCGTTTAGAGATTGGATTGAAAGATGCTCTCGTCGAAATGCCAAAGTTCAACAAATGGTTAAGCTCGTTGCTAAGGAACAAAGAGAAGCTCGAGGACATCGCTATCACAACCGTAAATGCTGAATGTTCTGCTATCATCATGAACAAAGTTCCCGAGAAGCTCGAAGATCCGGGAAAATTTCTTATCCCATGTGCTTTACAAGAACTCGATAGGACTAGTGCTTTAGCCGATTCCGGAGCTAGCATAAATCTTTTACCTCATTCTATCTACAAGCAACTTGGGCTTGAAGCTTTGACTCCTACTCGAATGACACTCGAGCTTGCCAATCGTTCCATTACTCACCCAATGGGCATAGCCGAGGATGTTGTAGTTAGAGTTGATGGTTTCACTTTTCTTGCTGATTTTGTAGTGGTTAATTTTGAACCAGACCCAAGAGTGCCTATTATTTTAGGAAGACCCTTCCTTCGCACCGCAAAAGCTCTCATTGATTTGTACGAAGAAACATTGACTTTAAGAGTAGGAAAGGAAGAACTTGTTTATTATGCCGATAAATCTGAGAAAAACAAAAATAAGCATTTTGTTCACGCCATTTCTGTCATCGATTTCTCAAAAGATGATCCGTTTAGTGGCAGTACCACTACTCATTCTGATGATCCTTCTCCTAGTTCTTCTCCGGTGAAGACTAGTGATAATCTTGAGGAGTTCGCCGATGAACTCACTCTTCTTAAAAAAGATATTCAAGAAGGAAATTTTCAAGATCATTCAAATCCTCTTTTTGAATTTGATGACAATTTCAAATCTAGCACCATAAATCCTCTTTTTGATGAAATGGAAGAAGATGTCGAGATCAAGAATTCCAACGTTTCTGATGAGCCAGTTTTACTCAACACACCTTTATCCGATAAGGTTGAGTGTTTCGCTCCAGAAGACAATAATGATGAGATCGATGCTTTTCTAGCTATGGAAGTTTCTTCTAATTTTGAGGAAGGTTATTTTGATTCAGAAGGAGATGTAACTTTTCTTGATAATCTGCTTAGTGATGATACTACCCATAATCTCGTTTCCGAAGTGATTTCCGATCATGAACCAGAACAAAATGGATCTTCAATTACTTTTTCTCCAAGAAGTGATCATCTTCACCATGAGTTCGCCAGAGAAGTCATTACTCTGGATTGCTAGAGAGCATGAGGATTATCTTAGTCGTATGACTTTGCTTTGTGAGATTTCAACTTCACGATCACAGGAAAATGTTCATGCTAAGCCGAGTTCAATTATTGAATCTCTTCCCGTATCTCTTATCCCCGTTGAGGATAATAACCCCGTTCAAGAAGAGATCGATATATTCCTTATTCCAGATGATTTAATTCCACCAGGTGTTGAGAATGATGATTCCGAAGATGAAGATAATGAGTTACCTAACCTTCGTCAATCACAGTCAACCACGTCATACTCCCATCGTCTCCACGAAACACACAGGATGTTTGCTTAAATTGTAAGCCCAATACGGCCATGAATGATGAAGATTTTTACCAAGGGGAAATTGTTTATCCCTAAATGTTGAAGATGTCAATTCCTTCACATTTGTTATTTGGACTTTTCTCCCATTTTTCACCTACCCCGAGGATTCTCCTGTTATTCTCTCTCTCAGGAGTGAGGACTTACTTTTTGACCCCGGCATCTCTACTTTTCATTTTTCTCTTAAGCCAGTTCCATTTGCTCTCCCTAAGGACGAATGAATTCAGGGATCGAGTCAAGCTATGTGACTAGGTTACTAATAACAAAGCGCCTTCGTGGGATGGCAACCCCATCGCTTATCAATGTTTTATTTTTCTTTTAATGTGTTGTAGGAGGGCTTGTACTCTTCCATTCTTTATGTTTGTTGTTTGTGCTTATGATTGTTTGTTAGGTCTATACCTTAATTTTTATCGAAGACTCGCATTGTTCGGTGTTTTGTCCGAGTCACATCGAGCTTCCTAGCCTTTGTTTGCAATTAGTTTGGGAAATCGATATCCTTTCATCTCATCGATTCACGTTTATCTTTGCATAATTAATTAAACGGCTTAGATTTGCGTAGAAACCCAATTAAACATTGAGGACAATGTTTAGTTTTAGTTTGGGGAGGGATCATCGATTTGATTGTTAAACCCCTACTTATTGTTTTGTTCTCAACGTACCCCGTTTTCAGTCAAAAATAGCAAACTTTTCAAAAAAAAATTAAATCTTCTTAAAGTTTTATTTGTAGAAATTAAAAAAAAGACATAAATGTTTTTTGTCAAAATTTTGGAATTTCTTGCTGGGTAAGAAATAAGAGTTAATTTGACCCGGATCGAGCGTCGTTGAGCTCTAGCTTGTTCCTTAACTTTTAGGCTAAGCATTCGTATAATTCACGAAGAACGAAAAATGATAGAGTTAAGTATGAGTAGGATGCTAAAACAAAGATTATTTGGAAACATCTTTAGAGCTCATGTATGTAACTTGTTGCTTAGCTACAATAAGCCTTTCCGGATTAATATAGTGCTATTTTTGGAGAATAAACTTAAAGCAAACAATTTTTATGTAAATATACTAAGCCAAAAATTTTAGTCTTAGTTCAAATTTATACTTGAATTTTTCAAAAAGAAGTCTTATATAAAAAAAATAAAAAATTTATTCGATATGATGACTAAAATGTTAAAAAAAAAAATATATAAATAAAAGCTGTGGGTTGATAAACTGTTTATACCTCTTGCCTGCTCACAACCGATGTGGTAGTCTTCTAAAGAAAGCTCATAGTAAGAATAAAGATCCGAGACTGATAAAAGTTTGATGCATCTTGCCGGCTCACAACCGATGTTGCAGCCTTCTAAAAGGTCAAGGGTCAGAGTTGCATGAATATCTAAATAATTAAGTGTGAATCAATAAATTGACTTCTTTTTGTTAAATTCAAATATGCTTTTGCACTTTGACTACTCTATTTTATAAGCTATGAATATCCGTGAAACCTGAGAGTTTTTAAAAACCTAAGGTCCGTTGAGTTCACAGATTACTTGGCTCTGTGGGGTGTCAAAAGCCTGGTCTACATTTATCAGCAAGGTTGGATATTAGCCGTGACGAAAGTCGAGCTAATTGGGATGATCTCGGCCTTATAAAACTCATTTTTGCTAAGGGTGGAACGTAAAGCAATAGTATGTATGTTGTAACAAAGTTGATCAAATGGTTGAAATTCAGAATAGCACATTCATTAAGAATATAATAAATGATCGGGAAGGTAGGTAAAAAGTTAACAAGTTACAAATATGAGTGGTGCGTTAGCATCCTTACTGATATTTAGACTGGTGATTTGGTGATTTTGTTTTATGCTTTGGTTTGGATAACTAAGTGAAAGTACGGGAACGATGAATTTATCACATTTTTGGGGCATTCTGGATTTGAAATGCAACTATCTTGTTCTGATGATCCCTAAACAGTTATGGAAATAACGAAAGTCGAATTTAATATCAACTTTATTATTGTATAAAATATATCATATATATATATTTTTTATATATTTATATATATATATATTTATCATATATATATTTATATGAAAAAAAAGAGGTTTAGGAAAATGGGAGAAGAAAGGGAGTTTTATAACTTGTGACCTACTTAAACTCTTTCCACAAAAAATCTTTGCTACTTGTTCAAAGGTTTAGTTTGATTAAGTTAAGATCGGTATTTGGGTATAAGGCCATGTAATATTGGGTCAGAAGGACACGCAATCGTTTAGTTTGCGGGGAATTTTGATCATGTGTGTGAAAACACATATTGCATTTTATATCAAAATAAACCAAATAAAGACCAAAAAAAATGATTATTAAAAATGACCCATGATATGATTTGTTTTTGTCGTTTGTATGTACAGGTTAACGGATAATATTAATAAAGCAAAAAACCACCGGGGAGGGAAAACGTTTCTTTTTTTTTAAAACGGGCACCAAAACAGAACACAAGGAAACGGGTAAAAAAAAGAAAAGAAGAGGCAAAAAGCCGGGAGGGAGGGGGAAAGTTATCTCAAAGTCAAGCACTAGTCAAAATTTACGTCAACTGGTCAACTCAAAAAGTCCAAGACACACAAAAACTCCAAATCACCAATTCAATCATAAAAAATAACCCAAAATTACTAAAATTTACCCTGGGAGCCACTATACGGTGTTAAATTCTATTAATTTGATGTTAACCACCGTTACTTTACTTTATAACTAACATAAATTAAGCCACAAAAACCCACCATACCGGACTTTATTACTTTTTTTATTTTACCCAAGTTCAACACCCGGGTCAAATAATCAAACACCACCCTTTATAAAGATAAATAGAAGAGGACGCATCAAGGTTTTCTGTTTCTTCTCCTTCCACAATTTACCACAGCGTATAAAACCATCGGGTAAATACAATTGGGGGACCAAAAAAGGACCAATTCAGGTGTTTAAAGTAACACCATTGGCAGCAAACAACTCGTCATTCACAAGCTCTCATTGGATTAAGACCAAAAAGGAATGCATACGCAGGTGGCATAGTGAGACAACACAAAGGAAAATGGCCAATTTAACACTTATTTCACTCACGAAGGTAACACAATGGGTAATTTGACCCAACAGATGCAACTGTTGGCAATCCGTAGTCGAGCTCATAAGTGATCCAACGGTGGATAAGAAGCACTCAATGATTAGAGGAATCAAGGGCCAATGATTGAAGGAAGATCTAACAAACTTTGGAGCCCTAGTGAAGCTTCCTGGTGACTATAAAATAAAGAGCTCCTCACTCACACACACATATCTTTTTCCCTTGTAATTTTTCTTAGTAAATTGCTACTGTTTGTTGTTTTTTATTGTAATTTTACTTTTTTCAAGCTCTTGTAGTCGGTTATCTATTAGGGAATTGTAAATCTGTTTTTGAGTATTAATAACATTCTCATTTTAGTTTTTAAAAGCTTGTGTTTTCACTTATAACCCTTAATCTCTTTTAAATATTGAAGTTACTGTTTCATAAGCTTGATAAGCTATCTACAAGCTCTCTTAGTCTCTAAGCTAAGATTGAGCTTAATTCAGTCTTTAATTCACTTAAACCTTAAAATCAACTTAATACCTTTGCTTGTTTGGATTGTGAGCTTTTAGAAGATGATTTTACAAAGGAAGAGAAACATCATTTAGGACTATCACGGGTTAATACTCTGATAAGCCAGAGATGTTGATATGATCACTGACGCCATTTAGCCTTTGCTTTTGCTAAGCGCTGAGATTGTATGTTTTTTCACATTAACTTTACTTGTCTTAAGTTTCCTAGCTTATATTTACTTTTCTGCTTATAATATGCTTATTAGTTGCTTATTCTGCTTATTATCTTGCTTACTTGTGTTTATTGGAATTTTATGTGCTTATTAGACTTAACTAATCATCTGTCTTTAGTTAGTATAGCTTAGATCTTAGATTCGTTTTAAAATTGTCATAATATCATAAAAACCAAAAAAATAGACTAGCATAATCATAAATTTGGTTAAATCTTAATTCTAGCTTATCTCGTTAGTTAATATATGTTTATTGTGATTAGTATAAGCTTGTTTTATCATTAGTTATTAAGATTTAGTCATTTTAGTTGGTGAATCTTCATTTTAGCAAGGTTATAAAGGCTTTCTTTGGTATTAAAGGGGGTTTGGATTAGTGTTTTTCTAGACATTCAAAAGTCTAAATACTACTGAGCTTGAGTTCATTGCATTTTGTCACTTTTAAATTCACTTTAAACTTAAGTAGTGAACGAGATTTTAGAGGTGAGATTTTAAGGAATCTAGAACAGCTTTAAGATTTTAATTTCTTGGTTCTTGCACACAGGGGTGTTTTTTACCTTTTTCACTTTGAATTGTTAAAATTGATCCTAAAGCATTCATAGGCTTGGTTTTTTGTTTGTTAGGTGTTCTTAAACACTCTATAGGAGTGTTTCTATGAAGGGTTGTATCTTAATGGAATCCTTGCTAGTTGGATTTAACCAATTGGTCTTTGCCACCAGCAAGAAAAGTAAGTAGAGTAGTAGAGTAACAGCAGTTACAACTGCTGTCTTTTTAGCTTCATTTTAAGCTAGAGTTTTTAGGATTTAGAGTTTAAAAATCAGTAGGGTTATAGTTAACATCTAGCTTAAGGTAGTTTAAAATTTGTTTTCATATTTATTAGCTTATTTCTTTGGTTTAATTTTGCTTTAATAGGTTCAACAAAAATTCTTTTAAAAATACAAAAATAGTACTAAGTAGATTTTAAGTTCTTAAACTTAGATTTCTAGCTTATAAGTTTAGTTTTTATGAATTTGATTTAAAGTTATATGTTCGTTGTATAAGTTTGCAAAGCTAAGCCTCTGTCATAGCCTTTTTGCGCTTTCTAGCTTAATTAGATTCATGTTTTTATGCTTTTCTTGAGTTTAACTCTTAGATAATAAGATTTAGATAGTTTTTGAGTTGTTTTAGTTAAAGTTTAGCTTTTTCTAATTAGCTGTGTGCAACTTTTACAAGCTTTCTAGAACAGCTTTTAGATTTGAATTTGAGCTTAAAATGAGTTGTTTGCAAGCTATTAAGTGAGAAGTAGATTTTTAGCCTTTAAAAGCTAAGTACTTGAAACAGCTTTTCATATGGCTCCTTTAAGAGCTTATTTTTGAGTTTCAGCTTATAGTTCTTTTATTAAAGTTGCTTAAAAAGTTGTCCTTAACAACTTTTGTTCTTTAAGTTGTTTCATTAAAACTAACAAAAAAAAGGGAAAAGTGGAAAGTCGGGGGGTTGGAGCAAAGGACTCAGAACCCACGACCTTCAATTAACCTAAACCTTTTATTACAACACACAATCCCAAATCCTTACCGCTGTGCACTTGGGTCTTTTTCATTAGGACCCTTGCCCCCCCCCCCAACAATTTATCTTTTATCAAATTCTTCTCACTTATAAGCCTAACTTATGATGTCTAAGCTTATTTCATAGCTGATTTTATAAGCTGTGATTCTCGGGCTAAATTTTTTTAGATTTTTAATTAGTTTAAGCTATTTTTTCTGTCATTTTTCTAGAATTTTTTAGTAGGTTCATTTAGTATTTTTAATAATTTATTTTCATTTTAAACTTTTATAAAATCATTAAAATAGAAAAAATAATCAAAAAATAAAAATCTTTTTTAGAAAAGAAAGTTTTTTTTTTACATAAAGTTTATAGGATAATTAGTTTTGCTTTCGTAAGGGTCTATTTGCAAAATTTTTGTTTTACTAAAGAACGGGATTTCATTCTTTGTTTTCGTTTTTCGTGTTTTATTGTTCATTTAAACTCCGTTTTTGTTTCTAGTTTTCACTTTAAACTTACTTTTAGCTCAAAACTAGAGTCCATTTTAAAAGTTAAAATTTAATTTTAGGTCTTTTATTTTTAAGCAAATTAGGAGTTTTTGATCTTCATTTAAGTGGTCCCCGTTTTGCGTTTATTATTAGTTAAATTTTTGATTTCCAATTATTTGTTTTCATGCTTAATAGTTAGAGCTTGTTAATTTTAATGTTTTTAATGAAAAAAGTAGTTTATTCAAATCAAATGATTGTTTCCCTTTTCTAATTTCATTGGGCTCGAACAAAACAAGCGTTATTGTTTCAATTTTCAAATCGTTGGGATAACCGACCGGGGAATTATACTACCGGTTAGATTCGTATTATATTATATTATATATATTTTGAAGAATTTCCTTTTCACCTTTGTCCTCAAGGGTAAATTGGTAATTTTCCATCGTATTATATATTATATTTTATATATGTATGTAAAATTGCAATCAGATACACATGTTATATGACCAGAAATACGTGAGCCTACTGGGGGCATACACGTTAAGACACGAATAGTACGTTTATTAAACACTTAATATATATTTACTTATTATTAAGGGTTTAATATGCTTCACGTAATAGTTTAAATAACCATTAGTTACCGTTATATTTTATAACTAACTTAACGACTATTTAAATATGAACAGAAAGGACTAAAATTGACAAAACCCGAACCTTGTGGGTGCTTGGTGCTTCCATTGTGGCCGGCCCCTAGGAGGGATCTAGAAGGGTTTTGGGATCAATTTTATAATTAAGGGAAAGATATTGTGATAAGAAGGGAATTATAGGTTTCCTAGTTTATCTAGATCTAGGGTTTGGTGCTTATATAAACACCCACCCATAGCCTCATAATTCATTCATTCACAACATAATTCACCAACTAAATTGGTGCTCTCCCCTCTCCCTTTAGTCGACCGAATATCCCCACACAAGGGATTTTCGGTTCTCTCCCCACATTGATTTTTGATTAAACCCTAAAGGGTTTTTGGTGATCTTTGTTCTCCACTAGTTCGACAATAATAAACCCTAACCAAGGGTTTTCGGTGGTCTTTGCTTCTCCTTAAGTCGACAACAACAAAACCTCAAATTAGGGTTTTCGGTTTTAGGTTTTTACCCTCAACCGAATTCGATTAAACCCTAATTAGGGTTTCCTGATTTTCGGTTCAACATACAAAGGGTTGTTTGGTTTTCGGTTCAAGTAAAGAAGCATACACCATCGGTGTTTGGAGCTCGTGAAGTTACGACTAGCATTGTTGCGTACTTGTTCGACGTGTTGTGTATGCAACCATAGAGGTGATAATTTAATCACTCGTTTCAAGATCAAGATTCTCGTTTAATTGACTTTGTCATTTAACAAAGGTTAGTGTTTTCTCTTTATGTATGTGTGTTAATTCTTGATACAAAACTAGATCTATCCGCTGCGTACTCGTAGTAAATGGTTTACCTAGTTGTTAAATCCCAACATTTTACAAAGAATATACAGAGACGTTATAAGTCATAAAAAAGATGTTTCGTTCGAGTTGTAGGAACATTTAGTTGCACGAGGGATGAAAGCTAACGAGACTGAGGTTGTGTGTGAGTTTTCATGTGCTTTTATATTAGGTTGCATTTTTTACTGAAAAGATACTATCATGCAAACTTGTTTAATTGATCATTATTTGCTACATGTTTTGATTGTTTGATAATATGTGAAAGTTATGAAATTTGATATGTTGATATAAAGTAGTGTTATTAAATGTACAAGCAAAGGTATCCGCGTGTTGCTGCGGGCGTTAATTTTTGGCGCGTTGTTCCGGTGTGTTAATTTTTTATTATTTTTTATTTTGCGGGTTTATTTTTTCGGTATCATGTTTAATAGTTTTTTTTCTTTTTTTATATGGACTTATGTGTTTGGGCTCGTGTATTGGGCCACATGTTTAAAGGTTTCTTTTTTAAGCTATATGTGCGGAGCATTTTTTTTTCTTATTGTATTTTGTGCGGGTTTATTTTTTTGGTCTCATGTTTAATAGTGCGGGTTTATTTTTTCAATATCATGTTTAATAGTTTGTTTTTTTTCCTTATATGAGTTTATGGCCCGAGCGTTATTGCGGAGCGTTAAAATTTTATTTTATTTTTATTATTATTTTTTCATTATTTTTTTTCCGAATTTATTTTTTGGGTCTCATGTTTAATAGTTAGTTCTTTTTTTATATGGGCTTATGTGTTGGGTCTTATTTTTAAAATTATTAGGTATCGAAAATGCTTATGCGGGTATTTTTTTATATGAGTAAATCGGTACGTTTGTGACAATTTTTCCATATTTTTGTGTGGACAAAGTTGCGGCCCAAAAAACTAGGCCAAAATGGGAGTACAAATGACCAAACACTGTAGCTACAGTGCTTTAGAGGAATAGTGGCGTTTCACTTTTATGTGACACTATTCATTTGAGATCTCAAATGAGTATATTAGTAATATGTAGTATCGTGGATATATGCTGAACCGTTGGCATAATGGTAAATGTTCTATGGTAAGAGCAAACAAGGTCAGATTTGCCACATTAAAAGATGGATATATTGTAAGAGCAATCATAGGTCGGGTTTGCCATTTATATAAAGGAAAAGAAATATTGTAAGAGCAAACAAGGTCGGGTTTGCCATATAAGAAGTGGAAATATTGTAAGAGCGTGGGTTACTTTATTTATAAAGAATATTCTTATATGTTGAATTGTTGGACCATTGAATACAATGAATATATGAATAGTTGGAACCGTTAAACCGAACGGAAATATGAATAGTTGGACTGTTGAACTGAACGGAAATATGAATAGTTGGAACCGTTGAACCGAACGGATATATGTTAAATCGTTAGAACGGAAATGTGAATAGTTGATATATGCCGTATCGTGATATAAGTTGAATTGTTGGTATTGGAATTGAATAAGAATATGCTGAAATTGAATAACACGTGATGTTTGAACAAATTGCATTATCATTTTACAAGTTCCTTATTATTGAAAAAGTATTTGATCCTATATATTTTGTTCTGTACGTGAAAACCATGAATTCTCACTAGGCCTTTGGCTTACCCGAAACTCTTTTAAAATTTTGCAACCCAGATGGGCTTTGTGCCTGACTAAAAGGAGACGCTTCCATTATATTGAATAATAAGTTATAGTTTTGTTAAAACCAACCAATGATAAATTATTAAAACCAACCACTGATAATATAGTTTATTAAAACCAACCAATGATAACATAGTTTATTAAAACCAACCAATGATAACATAGTTTAATTTGTTTACCTGTTTAAGAAATTCTGATTGTCGAGACGATGACAAAGCTGATAAAAAAAAAGAGAATAATTAACGATCGAGGATTAGCTTAAAGATGAGTTAATGGTTGATTAATGTCCAAGTGTCTTACAACTCATTGTTCGACCTGTCATGCAGCCGCCACACCGACCAAGAAATTTATATGATAGAAAAATTTACATTTTTTTAACGTTTATTCAGTGTAAATTTGAATACATACAAATCTTATGCCATAAAGTTTATATGCTGACGAGATGGACTGATGATGCAAGAATTTAATAATACTTCATATGCTATAAGAGTACATCATTTACTACTCCATCCGTCTCAAATTAATATTCCATCTTTTTATATTGGGTTGTCCCAAAATTATTGTCCCCTCTCAAATATAGTTGTGAGTAATGTAGCAAGTTTATCATATTGCCCCTAATGATACTAGATATTACAAACTTTATTCAAAGCTTTAATTAATTTCATAAGAGTAAAACTGTCATTTTGCAAAAAAGTAAGAGAGAGAATGCAGTAATAATTATGTTTTCTAAAACTTTGTGTTTTTTGTCGGGAAACAATTAATTTGGGACGGATGGAGTAGTATAAATAGCACCACTTGTCATTCACTCTACTCATCAAGAAACACTCCAATATCTCTCACTCTCATACACATTTCAAAAAGCAAGAAGATGAGCAAAGACGTAGAGGTTGGTGGACAGGATCACTATCATGCTAAAGACTGCTAGGACCCTCCACCTGCTGCCCTTTTCGACCCTGAAGAACTCACCAAATGGTCTTTTTACCGAGCAATTATAGCCGAGTTCATTGCCACAATGTTGTTCCTTTACATCACTGTCTTGACTGTCATCGGTTACAAGTCCCAAGTAGACCCTGACCACAACACTGACTAGTGTGGTGGTGTTAGAATCCTTGGTATTGCATGGGCCTTTGGAGGCATGATTTTTGTTCTTGTTTATTGCACTGCTGGTATCTCGGGAGGACACATTAACCCTGCTGTTACATTCGGGTTGTTTTTGGCTAGGAAAGTGACATTACCAAGGGCATTTATGTACATTGTGGCTCAATGTTTGGGTGCTATTTGTGGTTGTGGTCTTGTTA
>BQNB010112318.1:1611-22178 GCA_026074375.1 Tanacetum coccineum
GCCTCCTTCACCTCATTTTGCCATCTTTCAAACTCTTCATCAATGACAGCAGACGAGGCCACTACAAAATAACCTGAAAATGAGATCCACATCCACATATACAAAGAAAATCAACAAACCTCAGTATAGCTGAATTACCCTGTTTAGCGATGTCGTTGATCAATCCAGGAACCAAGGACAACTGTTGCCACTCGCTCTGTCCTTCAACCCATACAAGTGTGCTCTCTATGATATATCCACTAGAAAAATGCTCTATGGACGTGAAGAAAATATTCTCAAGTAGATGTTTAAATAGCTTCTATGAGCAAAATTTCGTTTTTTTCTTTAAAAAATCATAAAAAATAGAAAAATAATCAAAAAAATATAAATCTTTTTTAGAAAATTTTCTTTTATCATAAAGTTCATAGGAAAATTAGTTTTTCTTTCGTAGGGTCTAATTTGCAAAATTTCGTTTTTTTAAATAACGGGATTCGTTCCTGTTCTCGTTTTTCGTGTTTTAACGCTCATTTTAACTCCGTTTTTGTTCTAGTTTTCTTTAAATTCACTTTTTAGTCAAATAGAGTCCATTTAAAAAGAAAATTTTAATTTAGGTTTATTTTTAGTAATTTAGGGTTTTTGACCTTCGTTTAGGGGTCCCGTTTTGTATTTTTGGTTAAATTTTGGTTTCCCGTTATTTGTCTTAGTGCTTAATTGTTTTAATTTGTTCTTTTAATTTTTAAAAGTAGATAATCAAATCAATCTTTTTCTTTAATTCAAATCATTGTCCAAACATCTAACGTGGTTTCAATTTCACAAGTCGTTGGGGGATAACGACACAGGAATCATACTTCCCGGTTTATGTACGTATCGTATTATTATATATTTATGTGTAAAATATTTTCAAAGGCAACTTGGGAATTTATTTCATATACTTTTGTGTATTAATATAGTATAGTAAAATTACTGAATCACCCCCTCCCCATGTGTTTTCTTGTCCTTTTTAATCTTTGTAGCTAAGTCTTGGATACATATAACTCATTTCCGCTAGCAAGTAAAAACACGCTTTACTTTACTTAAAAAAAATCAACTCCATCCTTCCTATATACTCCCTCCAAACTCACGGCATTTTATGCCCTTTTTGGGTAATCCATAACTTGATTTTCTATCACCATACAAGTGTTTATACATCATACATAAGGTATTCTAAGAAGTATTGAAGGTTGAGATAACCATTTGCAAGGTTTAAGGAAGATAATTCAAGATTAGGGTTTTGGAAAAGATTAGGGTTTTCAAGGGTTATTATCTTGGGTTTTATCCTACCTCATTATTAAGGTTACCTAAAAACCTTAATCTCTTTATTTCGTATGATTATATGTGTATATGATGTTTATATAGCTAAATCACCATTAGGACACTTTTAAACATGTAAAAGAGATTTTTACTTGTGATGATCATTTTGTACACTTTTTCTTATGTTATGTGATAGCTAATATCATGATAAAATGGGTATATAAGTGATGTACCATGTTGGTTAAGTGTAAAGATGTATATGTACAAATTAGGGTTTTGAAGTACTTAAGGAAAGTTATTGTTTTCATGAGTTGTTAATGACTTGATAATCTTGTTATCATGGAATCTCATGGACTAAATATAGACTTTGGACCTTATTATATATATGACATATGATATAAAGCAATATGGAAGACTTGTGGTAACTTTACTAAGTTGAAAAGTGTTTAAAACAAGTATATGAATAAGTATATCTATTGATTACAAAGGGGCTGTTTGGATTCTTATTTTAGACAGTAGGTTTTACATTTTAGAAAGATAATACACCTCATGACGATTCTAAAAAGGTAAGAAACTCGAAAAACGGATTAATAACGAAAAAGATACGATAAAAATACGATTTACGTTAATACGGGGTTTTATAAAACTATTTTTATAAAAGTTACTATTCATGACAGAAAGTTATATTTTTGTAAACCTCATAAAATTATAGAACTTTCAAAAACGAGAACGTCCTTGAAAGAATCGTTAAAAATGGAGTTATAACGAATAAAATACGACATTTACGGGTTTTACGACAACAAATACGATTTAAATAAAACTCACTTCTGATGTGAACAGTAAAAGTTATTGTTCACCAGAGGGTCAAAATATCGAAAATGTCAAATTATGATATAAAGCAATATGGAAGACTTGTGGTAACTTTACTAAGTTGAAAAGTGTTTAAAACAAGTATATGAATAAGTATATCTATTGATTACAAAGGGGCTGTTTGAATTCTTATTTTAGACAGTAGGTTTTATATTTTAGAAAGATAATACCCCTCATGATGATTCTAAAAAGGTAAGAAACTAGAAAAAACGGATTAATAACGAAAAAGATACGATAAAAATACGATTTATGTTAATACGGGGTTTTATAAAACTATTTTTATAAAAGTTACTATTCATGACAGAAACTTTTACTTTTGTAAACCTCATAAATCAATAGAACTTTCAATTACGAGAACGTGCTCGAAAGAATCGCTAAAAACGGAGCTATAACGAATAAGATACGACATTTACGGGTTTCACGCTAATTAAAACGTAAAAATAAGTGTATGAGCTGTTGTGAACAGTAAAAACACTATTCATCACAGAATGTTGAAAAATTAAACATGTAATATTTTGATCACTCGTCTTAGTACGAAAGCGTGGGCATAAGAAACGTCAAAATCGGGCTTAAAACGCAAAAGTTATGCTATATTTACTAAAACGGTAATTATAAACGTTTTTACTTATTAAACACAATTTTACCAAAACAATTAGATGGTGATTGAGCTATATAGACCTATATGTGGTATTAGTTGAGCAAAGTGCTATATTACTAGGGAGTTTCATAATGAGGCCTCTTCGGGGTGGCGTATCGACGAGTTGTTGGATTTACGATTTAAAGTGTCCTAGCTCCTCATACGTCACTACATGACCTCTTAAATTATGATAGCCCGAACGATAGTATGATGTAACTAACATAGACTTGTATATGATGTTAGTTAATCAAAGCGATTAGTGCTTATACGACCTATGTTAATTTAGGTTGCATTCGATCATTTACGTGACGCGCTATCTGTGATATTTGGATTATCAGTAACTCAAGGTGAGTTCATAGCCCCATGCTTTGTTTTATAAATTGGACGCAAGTGTATATTTTATATTGATTACGTGTTTGCCTAAGTAGTGATAACCCAAGTTGAGCCCATTATCATGAACTGTCAATTGCATAGATGTAGTTGTGAATTACATTATGTGAGCGCGAATGTTATGAATAGATCTATTTGGGATTGACCTCCCCGTTCGGGTGATTAGCTATCACCGGGAATGAACGTTATAGCATGTCGGATTTGGGATGTTTAGGGTTGACCATCTGATCGGGCAGAACAACAATATTTATTATTACGAATATAATTGTCGAGCTTCAGTGTCATGAGCTTAGGAAAAAATAATCGGATTTTGTGATGTCTGCATCTGTTGCTTTATCACGGGGAATGTCTTGCGGTCCTGCATAGTATAATTTACTAACCTATGAATTCACTAACATTTTTGTTGATGTTTTAAAGCAATGTTTCCAGGTGGTCAATAGGCATGAGGTGCCAGGGATACATTGGTGACACTATTGGTTATCACGTTAAAGATTTAGATGTAATATGTTTTGGGAAATGTATTGTCAATCTTTGTAATATCAAATACTAAACAAGTAAAGCTGCATGCTTTGTGTAACAAGTCTTTTATCAAATCCAATGTATCATTTTAAACGACTTTTTGTCGTTCTTATATATCTTGTGCTATTGATCTGAGAAGTAACACGTCCCAGATATCCTTATTCCGTTGTGACCCATTTTGGGGGTTGTTACGGATTGGTACCAGAGCCAAGGTTATAGAGAACCAGGTCAAATGTTTTGCTGGACTATAACCGTTTTCAAACATTGCATTCATAAAAAAAGGGATTTTTATGGGACATACAGACACTAGTTGTTGCATTAGTTAGTTATACTTAATGCATTCATAATTGATATACGTGTTTATATTATAGTACGTATATTACTACGAGGGTCTTGCTTATATATACAAAGATGTGTTTACAGTCTTTCATACATACTCTACAATTATTTATATAAGAATTATTTATATAAATACTAGAACACTTCTTAAGGCAAGGTAGTATTATAAACTTGTAGGTCCTAAAGATTATCAAACATTACTTTACCTTACACGATGCCATCATTCATTTATTCCATGAACGCATATTCATTTTTACCATACACCATCTTACATCACGTTTGTCATCCATACTGAACGCATCTTGCATGGATTCATATAAAGTCGACTTATATAAACTTTTGCTCGTGCAAGTTATGGATACACCCACTATTCCCGTCTCTGTTGATTCCTCTAACGGAAATTTTGGAGATGCACCCGTTGCTGCAGATGCTTTTCTTGCAGTGACTATTATCGCGATACTAGCCAGTCTTGGGGAGGCTATTCGAGGCATTCATGAGTATTTGTAAGGGGTGCCCGTCGAAGAGAACATGAGTACATTAAGGTTCAGGATGAGTATGATTGAAGCAGAGAATGCTTCTCTACGTGGTAAGATTAGGACCATGGAGGCTCTCGAGACGGTTACTCGTAGCCAAGAGAGGAGGACTCGTAGGGAGGTGGAGCAATAGTTGGCTTCAATTCAGAAGTCACAGCGCCAGGACCGAGAGAACTTCAGGAAGCTCCAAGAGCTAGTCACCAGTCATCTCGGGCGTCACCCATAGACACCTTAGAGGACACTGGTAGTAGTACCTAGGGTTACCTGTCTATCATATTGTAGCTATACTATATAGCCTGTTAAGTTTTTATAGGTTACTCCCAGCTAGCATGCGGTATAGATCTTTTGTCTTTTGTTCAGCTATGTTGTATAGCCTACTAAGTATTACGGGTAACTCCCGGCTAGTAGTGCTCTTTGTTAATTTTCATTTTGTACCTTGCGGTAGGAAATCATTGTGTACCAAACAGATCATTTATGTTTCCAGATTATATATGGAATGTATGTATTATGTTATGTCAATCTTGTGTTGGTTGTACGTTTCACTGTGTGATGTGATTTTATTTTATTTATGATGTCGAACAAGCTGACGGGAGAATAATGGGGTTAAACACTATCCTTAGTGGTTGCACATTAAACTTTCTAAACCACCTCTCCACACCATATCATCTTGTCTTTTGAGACCAAATCCCGTGCAGCGGATGTCTATTTAATACCATACTCCACGATCACCATCTACTGAGGCATGCATTATCGAGTTGCTGCTGCACTACCTTTATCATCACCAAAGAATATTATGTCACTTAAAGATAACATAAGAGGCTAGCATCTAGAATCTTGAGAGGCACACTGGCCCATAGACAAATAGATTTGTCAGTGTAGCTTGTTTTGTATTATATCCCACTAAACTTGAGTAATACTCGGTTGGTAGTGTTAATAAAAAGCTTGTACTCTTTTACTCATGTAAACGATGTATTAAGTATTAACCTACGCTGTTGGTTATGATCATGCTACTGTATGATGGGGATTTATTTATGCCATGGTTGCCGTTATCTTATATCTATGCATAACGTGGTCTCACCTTACCTACTGGTTGAGATCACGGAGTGTCATGATTTTCCCTTGAATAAAACTTCATATACATTTGGATCCCTGTGAACTTTCAGGAAAAACAATGACTACTATTGAGCCTAGGGATGAGTGTGAGGAAATTGGCGCGGTTGTAGCCCAGCGAGTGGCTAATGCTATCGAGGCTATTGCCATTTTGAGACAAAATCCAAACATGGCCCTGTTAAGTCAAATAAGCCCAGACCGAACAACAGGAATGCAAAGGTAGCAGATAATAGTATGAAAGCAAGAAAGTTTTATCAGAGAACTAGTAAAAATATTATCATCAATGGAAGTGATACTGCTGGTTATGACAAGAAAAATGTAGAATGTTTCAATTGTTATAAGTTGGGACATTTTGCTAGAGAGTGCAAAAAACCTAAAAGTCAAGAGAACAGAAACAAAAGTCTAGATAGCTCAAAAAGAACAGTGAATGTGGAAGAATCTTATTCCAAAGCTATGTTAGCTATAGATGGGACTGGATTTGATTGGAGCTACATGGTAGATGAGGAGGCTTCTACCAACTTTGCACTTATGGCTTTCTCTGACTCTGAGGTACAAAATAACAAAACTTGCTCTAAAACTTGTCTTAAAAATGTTAAAGATCTTAAGTCTAAGTATGATAAGCTGATAATAGAGCTTAATAAGTCTGAATCTGATTTAGATAGCTATAAAAAGGGTTTAGCTTCGGTAGAAGAACAACTAGTCTTTTATAAGAAAAATGAAAGTATGCATTTTGATCAGATTGTTGTTCTTAAAAGAGATGCCTCATTTAATGAATCAGATATTAATGCTCTTAAGAAACAGGTAGAAAGACTTAAGAAAGAAAAAGAGGATAATCAGTTTAAAATTGACAACTTTGAAAATGCCTCTAAAAGTCTGGATCAATTGATTGGAAATCAAATATCTGATAACAATAAGAAGGGTCTAGGATATAATGTTGTTCCCCCTCCACTTACAGGCTTGTTTGCACCTCCTAGTATTGATTTATCAAACTCAGGACTTGAGAAATTTAAACAGCCTGAATTTGAAGGATATGGTGTTAAGGTAAATAAGGGTGCTAGTGAAAATGTCTCTAAAGAAGTTAAGAAAACTTCAGATGCTCCAATAATTGAAGATTGGGTTTCTGATTGTGATGAAGATGAGACTGTTGTGTTAGAATCTCTTAATGTTCAAAAACCTAAGCAAGCTGATCAACCTAGGAAAGTTAGTCAAAACCCTAGGAACAACAGTACAAGCTGGAATACCCCAATGCCTAAAAAATTAGGAGTTGGATTTCAGTTTACACCAAAAGCTTGTTTTGTGTGTGGGAGTTTTAATCATCTAATTAAAGACTGTGATTTTCATGATAAAAGGATGGTACAAAAACCTGTTTTGAACAATGTGAAAAAGGGAACTGGTCAAAGGGAAGTTAGACCAGTTTGGACTAATGCAATGAGGGTCAATCATCAAAAATTTTCTAATTCTAGAAGGAATTTTGCTCCAACAGCAGTTTTAACCAAGTCTGGTCTAGTACCATTTAGTACTGCTAGGCAAAGCTTTTCAAGAACTACAGCACCAGTTAGTGCTGCTAGGTCATTCAATACTGCTGTACCCTCTGTAAATGTTGCCAAACCAAGGACAAATGCTTTTCAAAAGTCACATTCACCATTAAGAAGACCTTTTTACCAACAAACAGCACTTAAAATAGAAATTTTTTTTTTTTTTTTTTTTTTTTTTTTTTTTTTGGAATTAACATGGTTTAAATTACCCGTAAGGTAATTTCTGTTAATACTGTTAAAGGAAAAAGGATGACAAGTGCTGTTGGGAAACAAGAGATAAATGTTGTTAAGCCTACAACATACTGGGGATGGAGACCTAAAATAAAGATGATAAATTATGTCTACAAGCATACTGGATCATGTATTTGTAAGCAATTTAACTATGTTGATCCAACAGGTAGAAACAAGTCAGTAATGGCTTGGGTTCCCAAGATAAATTAATTCTCTTATGACAAGTATAGTTAGTTCTGCTAATTATACTTGATACTGCTATATTAGTATTGCTGTTGTATTTTCTATGTTTTAGTTTAACATTTGCAGGTTATAAAAAGATGTTTAGTTGGATTTGAGGGGAGGACTTTGATGAGAACTTTGATAATAGAATGGATGGTCTTTTAGTGTTGGTTTTACAACCACACAACAAATGGTCATTGACTCGCGTGATCTTACTCCTTTTTATATATAAATAAATGTAAATAAATATAAATATATATCAAGGATCAAAATCCACAAAATCAATGAAACCGGAAGTAGTATAGAGTATCTCCGGGTCGTTATGTCCCAACGAGGCTTGAATGGAAAAATCGAATGACGAATTGATAATCGATGTTTGAATATGACAAGGATATGATTGGGCACTAAACCCAATAAGCAAATGCACGAAAAGATAAGCAAGGAAAATAAGCTAGAGCAGGCATAAAGGCTAGGAATGGCAAAAACACTTAAAACTTTTATACTAAGACACAAATAAGCTCAAATAAGCTTAAGACAAACCGAATAAGCTAGACTAACTCTAAATAAGCAAATTCAGCAAGCAATTAAACTAAGTTAAGCAGGAGAAACTCAGCAGTACTAAAAACAGTACTAACAGTATTAACTATCAGTACTATCTTAAAGTTAGTACTGCTAGCTTTGAGTTAGTACTGCTAGCTTCAACAAAACACAATGAAACAAGAAATAAGCAAATAGGTTAAAACAGATTTTTAACTACCCCTAATAAGCACTCAGGCATAAGAATAAGCAACTAGAATAAACTGAAATGGCAAATAAGCTAAAAGGCTACAAACTGATAAACTATTGAAATTGCTTTGAAAAGGCGAATAAGCTTAAATAAGCTTACTCCTAAAGACAGTAAATGAAAATGGGCTTAATCTACTCTAAAAAACTAAGGAAATCTTAAATAAGCAGAAATAATAAGCTAATAAGCAATAATGAACCAACAGTACTAACAGTTTTACCTACCAGTACTAACTTGGAGTTAGTACTGCTAGCTTTAAAATCCCAAAAGAGAACTAGCAGTACTAACTATGGGTTAGTACTGCTTGTTCCAAACAACCCTTAAAGTTTTCAAAAATCATTTTTTCTTTTTATTTTAAGCTGATTTGGTCATAAATTGTTAAAAACAGATTATCAAATAGCAAAATAAGACACTATAAGTCATACTTCAATCAAGAAAAGCACTTAAATATAAGCTAAAATCAATCTAACATATTAACTAAACAACTACAAGACTAACTAATAAAGTAACACATACTATTTTTTAAACTAACAACTAAGCAAGATTACGACACATAAACATCATGATAAAGCATAAATAAGCAAATATAGGTATAGGCAACAACTAAGCACTATAAGCAGTTCTACAGTAAATAAGAAAAATAAGAAAAAAGAGAGACTTACAATACCCTTGCTCAAAACAGGGTTAAACAAAGAGTCTACAAGCAATAGCTTTTATAAAAACATGCTAGTGAGAAGTCCTAAAGCCCATCCAAGAGTGGCTTATCATCCATAACTGTGGTAAGAATTTAGTGTTGGAATATTATTTAGTTTTTTTTAACTAATTAACTTCTTAAGTTTACTTAATTAAAGTAGCTTATGAATAAGCTGTATTGAGAGCTTTTTAAACACAAAACAACACAATTAAGAAGCTTAACACTTGGAATTGTAAATTGACTTAAAACCTTAAATTTGCATTAAAACTTGAAAGGGTTACAAAGTTGAAAGAAAAAGCTGTAAATGACTTTAAAAACTAAAAATAAGCTAAGTTATATGAAAAATTAAGCTAAGATTATCTAAGATGCCTTCAAGGCTTACAAAAGGCTCTATTTATAGCCGAAGTCTTCTCTTCTTGGACATGTAGCTTGTGTTTCCTTTGTGAGAGACTTACATGGTGTTTTAGTTGTGTGAGGTGATTCTAAAACAAATCCCAGCCTTTAATTTCTTTTGTGCTTCTTTTGAGTCAATCACAACCATCAAAAAGCTTAGAAGTGTGGATGCCAACCTTGCAATTATACATGGGAGGTGTGAAGTGGAGGTAGGGGAGATGTCTTACCCAGGGTTGTTGAGGTTGCAGGTTAAAAGGGTATGGGAAGACACCCGTGAGTGGGTTCTGGGTTAGTGGCGGGAAAATTGGTTATGGGTAAGTGCACTTTGGCCCCGTCCGTTCTCATAAATCACCACTGCAAATTTCGCCTTGTGATAATATACAGGTTTAAAAGATTGGCAGAATTGCATCCCTTCAACAACTATACAAACCTTTTTGCAAATTCGCCCTTATGATACAAACTTTTAGGGTTTGGCAGAACAGGCCCTAAAGTTAACTTCACAATCCAGTAAAGTAATTTCGCTCTAGTCTTATTATTCTCGTAATACAACATAGGTTTGGGCAATTTTATCCACTCAAGTTTATTTTCTTCTGACTTGGCTATCTTTTGACTTTGACGGGGTTGACTTTCCTGTTGACTTTTTGACTTTGACTGACTTTGGCCTTGATTTGACTTTGTCTTTTCCATTCCGTGCTTGGCTTTGATGTTTTTGGCTTTCTTTTTGTCCTTTTGTTTGATATCCGTTTCCTGCACAATACAAATGCAAAACATACAAATACAATGTATTTTTGATACGTTTTTAGTCATTTAATTAAGCACATACCAAAATCCCCCATACTAAGATATTGCCGTGTCCTCACGCAATGCTATGAAGTAAACACTCAAGAACCCAAGAATCTTAACCCCCCCTCGACTAATAATCTTGAAAAGTAGCTAAGTATTTGTCAAGGGGAACTAAAGAATCAATAGCTTCGACAAGTCCTATTTTCACCATTTTTTTATATGTACACTAACTATCCCTAATATGTTTGGATTTTCCTTTTTCTTTTCTTAACTACCTGTTTGACTTCCTTTATTATATCAACACTAGGATCATAGAATGAGAAGCGCCCATAGAATAATCTACGGATGTCCTGACGGATAAATTCATCGTCCTCGATTTTTCACTAGTCCCAAACTAAGCGTAAAAAGGAAATCACCGTTAAGTACAAGTAAAGATGCTAACACTACTTATAACTATGACTTGTCAACTTTTTGCTCCCAACAATTATTCAATTAGAGTGATTGTGTTTAATTTAAAGTTAAATTTAGATCGACAATTTTAGAAAGTAGTATAGTTTATGTGCATAACGATATTTCTGAAGAAATCTGGGGAAAAGACTAGATCACCCACCAACACACATATCTCGATAGATCCACCCGATCCGAGTTCGACTTAGGTTATCAGGTTGAGACCCCACAAGAGAATGTTCGCAATGTAATAGCGGGACACTCCACCCTTTTAGGCCGAATTTCTTAGATTTACCATTAAATAAACAATACTACTCAAAGCACGCAAACATCAAAAATTTAATGATCTCATTGGTGCGATTATTCCATGTAATGACCTTTCTTCTCGGAACGTCCCAGCCTTATTAGCTAAGTGCCTAGGTTTTTGACACCCCACGGAGAATACTTAATCGAAATAATCTACCGACGGCAACCAACAACTTTTGAAGTCTTAAAGCAAGTTATTCTTAGTTCAAAATTATACTTGAGTTTAGAAAAAGAAATCTTAACCATTAAATTTTCATTAATTGCTATATACTATACTACCGTCATCATTTACATGACTACAACATCGGCCACGCCTCCGACAAGATGTAGTGACTTAGTCTGACGACGGTTTCTTATTTATAACACTTACGATTGACTTTTGGCATTTATATCTCACTATTGCCTGTTTTGAAGACTGCAAACATCGGTTTGTTAGCCGGCAGATCATAAACTTTTATCGCCACCGTTTATATTATGTAATCTTCTTTTTTTTACAGACAATTTTCCTTAATACAGAAAATTGTTCTTTTAATAAACTCAAGTATAAGGCTAAGATGAATATTTTCGTTTCCGAAAGAGCTTCTTTTTAGAAAATGTCGATTTAAAGTTAAAGCAAAATTAAGCACGTTTATTAGTCAGGTTAAGAGCTTCTGGGAGAAAAAGCGACAAGTTACACTTATAAGCTTTTAAGATTTCCAAATAATCCTTGCTTAGCATCCTACTGTAATAACACTACATTTTCCTTCTTCGCAAATTAAAATCCCTAATAAAAGATCCGCGAAAGCTTAGCCTAATAAACTTTCATTTATTAAATGGTTAAGGGACAAAGCTAGGGCTCAACACGCCCGATCGAGTCAAAATTTATTCTCATTCTACCCATTGGGAAAGTCAAAACTGTGACAAAACACTTATTTTATTTTTGAAAATTTTAAAATTTTTTCATTTTTTTTGGTATTTTTGCAAAAATTTTGGTGGTAAAAACGGGATTACGTGACAACAACGGCTGCAGGCAACAATCAAATCGAAGATCCCCCCCCCCCATACTAGAACTAAACATCGTCCCTGATGATTTAAAAAGGGGACCATACGTAAATCTTAATCCCGTTTATTAAGTGCAAAAAAGATAAACCGTTAGTCGATTAGATTTTGGATAATGGATTCCCAAATGAAAGCTGAGATGTGAAACTCTTGTTGATGAAATGGGTAAACATATGAGCACTAGATCTTCACAATCCGAGAACCGGACATACAACACAAAACAACAAACAACCGGACAAAACCACTGGTATGGAATAGGCGAGCCTCCTATACAACAAGAAAACACTATTCATTTACTACACACTACCATGATAGAGCTTGGGTGGCCTCCCAAGCGAAGCGATGTATTAAGGTCGCTATGCTTGACCCGTCCCCGAATTTATTGGTCTATGGGGAACGTCTGGAGATCTGGGACTACCTCGGTTGGTACGTCCCATCCAAAGTAGTACTTCAAACGATGACCATTTACTTTGAAATTTGGCCCGGAGTTTTGGGATAACTCGACAGTGCCATATGGAAAAACTTGGGTTACAGTGAATGGTCCACTCCAGGTCATGAGCTTGCCCCGAGAAAATCTTCAATCTGAGTTAAAAGAGGAGGACTCGATCACCGATGTTTGAAAACGCGGTTTTTGATCTTGGAGTCATGGATTCTCTTTGTTTTCTCTTTATAGATCAAAGAGTTTTCATAGGCATGATCACGAACGTTCTTATAAATGTCATTGAGTAAACTTTCTGTGAACACCTGCGGTTGCTTAGATCAAAGTTTGTATGCTTAAAGGGCCCCAGTAAGCTTTGTGCTCAACTCAATCGGTAGATGAACATGCCTTTCCATAATACAGAGCTTGTACGGAGTTCAACCTGATGGGTGTTTTTTGTAAGCTGTACGGAAGGCCCAGAGAGCGTCATCTAGTTTGTCCGACCAAGAGGCACGATTTTCGCCTACGTCCTTTCAAGAATTCTTTTCAAACCATGATTCGATACCTCAACCTGCCCACTTGTTTGTGGGTGATACGCGGTGGAGAGACGATGAGTGACTCCATATTTAAGCATGACCTTTGCAAACTGGTCATTGCAAAAAGTGGGTTCCGCGATCACATTATGAAGCACAGGTGCCAACCGAATTTGGCAAGAGAGATTTGAGAAATTTTTGGCAAACAACTCGGGCATCATTGGTGGGGAGCGGCTTTTGTTTAACCCATTTTGATAAGTAAACGAACTTGCCACGAGTATATTTTTGTTCCCTCTTGAAAAGTGAACGGCTCCCATAAAATCAAGTGCCCCCAAATGTCAAAGATTTCACGAAACTTGGATAAAGTTTTAGTTCATCTCATCACTTTGCGAAAATTTTGCCTTGAAGTAGACCCAAATGTCAATCGGGTCGAACAAAGTCGTAGGGCATCCATGTAAATTAGGTGGGACGCAAAAAAAATTCCTGAATTCGAAGTATACTATAAGCGTTAGTAATTTGGCACTGTAGTGGTCCCCCTGTAGGTCCATTAATGCAATCTTATGAGATGACGCGAGCTTCCGTGCCGAACACACACCGCGGATTCACATGATCCACACATAACCTTAAACAAGAAGGGGTCATCCAAAAGTAGTGTTTGACGTCTTTAAAAAACATTCTTTCTTCTGCTGCGGACGACCTTTCCTTTATCACAAAATTCCCCGCATGGTAGTTGCAAAAATCGCAAACCATGGCATTATTATTACCACGAAAAGTAACCATCCCAAGTGTCTCGAGATAAAATGTTTTTCCGTAATTCCTTTTCTCGGAGCTCAACTTGATGGGGATTTTCACGTCTAGAAAGGTGGGTCGGCGTGATATTTTCTGCTTCCTTTTATCACGATAACGACATCAATTCTTGAAGCAGCAAAATCCACCGATGAAATCTTGGCTTAGCATCCAGCTTAGCAAGCAGCGGTACTGAGAGCCGAATGGTCCTGTATATACTATGCTTTTGGACAAGACAATATATCCGGAATTATCCTCAAAAGCATACACTACTGCAAGTAAATTCTTTTCCGTTGTATGTAATGTGCTTGAGCCCTCGGTCATAGTTTTTCTCTTGCATAGTGTATCGGTTGGAAGTGCTTGTCTTACGTTGCCCTAGGACTGCCCCAATAGCAAAATTACTTGCATCACACATGATTTCAAATGGCAAGTCCCAATCGGGGGCAACTAGAATTGGAGCCTGGGTTAACTTCATCTTAAGGGTTTCAAAATTCTTCTATGCATTCCTTTTTAGAAGATGAAACGGAGTTCTTTTTCAAGAGTGGGTCATAGGCCGGGCGATTTTGGAAAATCCTGAATAAAACGTCGTAGAATCCGGCGTGACCGGGGGGAAGAAACTGCGAATACCCCCATCACAGGTAGTGGAATGAGGCAATATTTGCAATGACATCACTTTGCCTTTATCAACCTCAAATCCCGGAACTAGAAATCTTATGGCCAAGGACAATTCCTTCCATGACCATAAAGTGTGCATTATTCCCAATTTAGGCACAAGATTGGTGTCTCCAACACCTTGGAGCATTTTTCTAATGTGAAAGGGAAAGTAGAAAGAACACCATAAACCGTGAGAAATCATCCATGAAGATTCACATGTTACTCCAATCATAGCGTAAAAGATTGCAACCATGACCATACCCCTTTGGAAACGTGCCCGGTGCATTTGCATGAACCTCAAAAGGCATGCGACTAAAGGCAAATGTCCCGTAAAGGGCAGTGAAAGTAGGTATTCTCTTGATCAAGTGGGTCAATCGGGATCTGAAAGTAGCCGAGAAATCCGTCCAAAAAGCAATAGTACTCATTTCTGGCTAATCTTTCAAGCATTTGATCCATAAATGGCAACGGAAAATGGTCTTTACGAGTTGCATCATTGAGTTTTCGGTAGTCGATGCAAACTCGTCATCTCGTCACCAACCTAGTGGGTATTAACTCATTTTCTTCATTTCCACCACGGTTATGCCTCCCTTCTTAGGGACACAATGAACCAGGCTTACCCAGGGACTGTCAGAGATAGGGTAAATCAACCCGGCATCAAGAAGTTTAATAACTTCTTGCTTATAACCATCATGATTTTGGGGTTAAACTCTTCTATGATGTTGAAACTAACGTTTGGCATTTTTCCTCCCATCAAATCTTATGGTGCAAAACTGTGGATCTATCCCTTAATATCAGCAAATCTTCCAAGCTATGGGCATGTATTATGTGACTTAAGACGGATCAGGCAGGTTTTTATCCTCATCTTTCAAGTTTTAGTGAATTGACTGGTAATTTGTCATCACCCTCCCAAAACGCATACTCAAGTGGATGTAAGTCTTTGGTTCAAGGTCCGGAGGATCTTCCATGAATATTTAATCTTTCCAGCAAACATTTTATATTCACAAAAGGTGACGGAGGGAGATTTGGGTCACTATTGATCACACTTAACAATTGCTCAAGGTAAACAGTATCTCCATCAGAATCATAGATGCCGTCAACACCTGGTGGTATTGAATCATCATGTTCAAGAAATTCATCGATCTCTTCCATTAGAAAATCACTTCCTCCAAAGGGAGTGAAAGATGGAGAGCGAGAATCGATCACAAGGTCCGAAGTAGAAGTGGGATTGCCACTTTCAGAAATTTCAAGTACTTCTTGAACATATTCTTCACAAGCAATGTCAATAACATCGACTCGGTTAACCGATTCAATGATATTGTAGGAGAAAGTCTTAGTATCACCAACTTTGAAGGTCACGGATTGGTCATCATGTCTAAGGGTCATTTGTTCACCGTGAACGTCTATTAAGGCTCGTGCTGTCCTTAAGAAAGGTCTTCCTAAGATTAGGGGAACCCGAGGATCGGCAACGTAATCAACGACCACAAAATTGGCAGGAAAGAAGAACGTTCCAACTTTCACGAAAACATCCTCGGCGATGCCGGTTGGAGTAGAAATCGTTAAGTCGGCAAGTTCAAGTATCATTCGGGTTTTGTCAAAAGCTTGGAGACTAAGTTCTTTCAAATGGAGAGAGCATTAGGTTGATGCTTGCAAACACCGAGATCGTCCAAGGCTAAGCATTCATCATACTCCGAAAAGTCACAACCGGTATACAGAAATCTATCGGGATCGGGTCCTCCAATTTCTCGAGAAACTTTTTTAGGATAACTGCCGAGCAATTTTCGTTTACCGGTGTCTTTGTCAACTCAATTATCTTATCTTTGTCATTGAGGAGCTTTCTAAACATTGGTTCAAATTTGGGCATATGTAGGAGAGCGTTCGCGAAACTTAGCTCGAAATGGAGATTCCGAAAAATCTCTATAAATTTTGAAGCTAGAAGATCGTCTTTTTCACGAAGCTTTTCTTTGTTGGCCCTTGAAGGATAAGGCAATGTTGGTTTAGTCTTTGAAGCAACAACGGGCTCACCAATTTGGTCATTAGTTTAGACCACCGGAGGTTGGATGTTTTCGGTGCTTGGTTGCACCGTATCCTTTGTCACCTCGGGTTCATTTTCCATCTCTTTAGGAGGGGAAGAAGTTTGAGGCCCATTATAGGAAACACCGCTTCAGGTAGTGATTGCTTTCACATCACCTTTCGGGTTAGCAATGGTGTTGCTTGGAAGAGAACCCGAGCCCGAAGTAGAAGCGGTATTACTATTCACGAATTTGGTGATCAGGTCTGTTATATTTGCCATTTGATTTTGCATATTTTGCATAACCGCGTCATTAGCTTTGACGTAGTTATCAAAATCGGGCTTAGACACACCTAGTGCTGGTGGAACTAGAGCTTGGTAAGCTGGAACTTGAAAAGTCGGGGGTTGATTAATTTGGGGTTGGTAAACTTGTCCTTGATTGAAATTATTACCCCTATTTTGGTTAAAGTACTATGGCACATGAGCTTATAAAGTTTATCAAATCTTATATTGCAGAACAGAGTTAGTTATGAAGAATTTTTAAAGGCTAACAGGAAAGGAAGCTAAAATGTTTGAAAGAATCCTCTCAAAATCAAAGAGCTTTAATTCAAGAAACTTAAGATTTGAAGGTAAATCATAAGTTTAGGGGAGGATTGTTAGGAATTAAAGAGCTTCTACAAGATAATGCTGTTGAAGGACTTAATACTGCTAGTAGTAATAGTTAGTACTGCTAGTTATAGTTAGTACTGTTAGTACAATGTTAGTATTGTCAGTATATAGTTAGTACTGTTAGTTAGTATATTAGTGCTGCTTATGAGATATGTATGAGATAAATTAGGAATAAATATACATGATCTCTGCATAATCTCCTAACGCGTTTTGTAATCCCATTAGGGTTTTCCTTAGTGTATAAAAGGAACCCTACAGCATAGCTAGACATATCTCTTTTTCATATACTTTCATAGTCGTCCAATTCATATAATAGTTAGAGTCTTTCATTGTAAGGCAAAACATATAGTTGTTTTGTGGTTTGTTCAATATATTGAAAGCTTTGTGAAAGTTCTGTGTTTATTGTTTGATTGTTTCTTCTGAGTATATAAAGATTAATTCCGCATAGTCTTTATATATACACCACAAGGTTTCTAATCTAGTTGTTTAGATTTATCTAAGCTAATAAAAGATTCATTCAATTGGAACCAATACATGGCGTTCTCATTAGAAAACCTTATTGGTCTGCATCCCAGTCCGCATTCAAATTGTATGTTGTAACAGATAGTTTATGAGCCATAGCATAAGATTGACCTGCAAAAAAAACAGTTTATGAGACCAAAAAAGCTGATAAAAACTTTACTAAAAAATATTGCAATTATCGAGTCTTATACCTTATGTTTCTACACTCCATGATTGCTGAAACAGAGAACCATAATGATCATCGCGAAAATGCAGGCGGACAAACTTTTAAGTCGATCCATGATTGTCGTTGTTACTTAAACCTGTAAACCAAAAATGTCAAAAATATCATTGACTACTTTGGAGTCCTTAACAAATCCACACATATAACTATCTATATTTGGAAATAAGCAACCTCAAACAACTTATTCAAAACAATTTTTGTCACTCTAAATTAATCATCATATTTGAATAACCAATCCTAAACATTCTAAAAAACCAATCATCAGTATCAACCCCAAACACTCCTTTAGATATCATTGTTGGCAAAAGTCATTTTCGCCTTTTTCATATAACTCGATGAAGCAAAAATTTTAATCTGCTACTTCTAATTCTAACCAAAGTTATCCATATCAAATACATTAACATAAGCCGTTTCACTCATTCCAAACTCTGAAATGTTTATTAGTGTCAAATAATCTTTGATCCGGAAAATCTAAAATTATTCAACATAAATTCAAAAGATAATGAAGATAGAAAAACAATCACCCAAAATTAAAGGCTATACCTGTTATGGCTGACTTTAAACCGGTTACTGCTCCGGCCATCATCTGTTGCCGCTCCTCACGTAGATGCGCCGACGTCTCCAAGGGTCCTAACATCTTCACCCAAAACCCGTAATAAAAAACAAAAACTGAAATAGAAAAAACCCTAAAAATATAAGAACACTCATAATCGAAAATTTATTTAGAGTTGATAAACTTACATAACCAATTTGATTTAGGTACAACTTGTTGCATGCAATTTTAAACCATTAAAATGTGCCCATTTCTTGAATTTTGACGAGGAAGGCGTGTATGTACAATCTGTGTATTTGAAGAATTCAGAGAGAGCACCAATGGCTAATCTTGTGTATGTTTTTGTTTGGTGGTAAACCACTGAGCGAGAAGAAAATAGGGGCGGTAATGGTTTTCCCTATCTAGATATTAGATGGTTTTGATGAGGAAGAAATATGAGAAAGAGACATGTGTTTTGATGAGGAAGAGATAGAAAGAGACAAGTGTACGTACTATGAAGCCTTGGAAGTAGTGTAGTACGTTTTTGATAGTAAAATAAATGAATCCGGAAGAACGGTGTCGGAACCCAATATCACTTTCACTTACATAGGGAGTTTGTCGAAATCCTAAAATAATCACTTCACTTCATAATAAGAACAAGAAAAGTAAGGAGGAGATGAGAAGAATTGTAGAGAGAGAAACTAGAAAGAGAAAGTTAGAGAGAATGGGATAGTTTACTTGCAAAATGAAAAAATACAAATGACCAACCCCCCTCACTTTCCTTGAGGAGGTGTATATGTATCAAAACTAAAAGGCTTTCATGCCTTTAGTAATTCTACTGGCCAGGCTCGGGTTTACTTGGGATTTCGCCCAATACACGTGACCGGTTAGCTTACATTTAAGAGCCCGTTTACCCGTCTAGCCTATTACAACGTATATTAGCTAATGACCGAGACCTAATATAATAAATGAACAAACTTCCTTGTTTGACTTAATATTTTGAGGCTAACAATCTCCCCCGAAGTGAGTTCATTGTGACACTCCTTCGTGAGATCAATAAGATTGCTTTTGTCGTTAAGCTCTTGTGATCTTTGTCTCTGTCTACGTTGTAGACTTTTTCCTTCATGCTTTGTGATCTATGATCTTGAGCTTTTGTCATTGTCTTTTGACTTTGTCTTTTCGTCCGAGATCTTTAAATCTTTATCCTTCCGTCTTGATCATCTTTGCCACCTTGCGATCTTGTGTCTTGACCAACATGCTCATACTTTGCATCATCTTGAAAGCTTGCTAACAATCTCCCTTGATAGACTTGATATCTTTGAAGGAAGATCTTGTATATCAGAGTTTGTGCGGAAGTCTTTGTCTTTAATTCTTGAGCTTTCATGATTCTTGAATCTCGATGCTTATAGTATGTCTTTGTAGTTTGAGCATGAGCATGTGGTAATGAATCCGACTTCAGCTGGAATAAGGCATCACCATCTCCATCTTTATGTATCCTGAAATAAAACAGTTAGCAATAAAGCGTGTGGACGAATATGGCTTTGTCATTCGTCCGGATTTGGTTAGATTAACCTTCGGTTCCGTAGGACCGTTTTACAGTATAAATACTGTACCTGTGATCAGGTAGATTCAAAGAATCTCCTTGACAGGGTTTCCAGCTCAAAGCGTAGGATCTTCTAACACAGATGTATTAGATTTACCATGCTTGCTAGTTCTCATTACCGGAACGTCTCAAAGCAGACAACACGGTAAGAGTGAATCAGATAGTTACTATCTTTCTGATTAAGCCGTCAATTCATTTCCTGGAACAAGTTTGATTCACATTGAATCGCACCATCGTTTCTTTCCAGTTGACACAAGTTTGATTCATATAGAATCTCGCAAGTCACCTACCAAGAGCTTGTTTGATGCTGGCTCAAGCAGGATTTCCATCTTCATTGTGAGTACATAAGTATCACTCGGATGTTCTGGCACAATCACAAGGATAATGCGTAGGACTCTTGTTAACAACTTGTGAACTAGTTGATGTTTGATCGAAGAATTTTACACTATATATATAATATATAATAAAATATAAAATATATATAATCTAAAAAGAACTATCAATGAAACCGAGAAGTAG